>CM035096.1:67217264-67506221 GCA_020205505.1 Panax japonicus
GGCTTTGTCCCTTAATGTAAACGGGAACAGCCGGAGCCTGATGGCTTCGTCAGACACTCCGTTGCATTTGAAGGTGTCACAGATTTCCACAAAATTAATCAGGTGATCATTGGGGTCGTCATTAGGCATTCCCCCAAACTGAATGTTTGTGCACATTTGAATAGTGCCCGGCTTTATCTCGAAATTATTAGCCTGAATGGCGGGCCTTACAATGCTCGCCTGGAGATCATCAACACGAGGCATAGCATAATCCCTCAGAGACTTCTGAAGCTCCTCAGCCATTATGACGTGCACAGGTATGTCCTCGGGTGTGTCCACAAATTTCTTTCTCAACAGTCGTTTGTAGGTCCTTTCAACCTCGGGATCAAGAGGTATTGTATTCTGCCCCTTCCGAGGTGGCATAAACAATGAAGACTACCTGAAGAGAGAGTTAAACAAATCAGTTTAAAGTAAGATTGTAATGACTTAGATTTAATAATGTAAAACAATTAATTCTTAAGTCCCCGGCAACGGCGCCAAAAACTTGTTGGTCGATTTCGCAACCGAAAAACTCGCGCAAGTATACGCGGTCTAACAAGTAATACAGTGATAAGAGAGTGTCGAACCCACGAGGAAAAAGACTTAACAGGAAACAAATACTAAGGTAAAGTCGTTACTAATCTTATCTAACCAAAAGAAATAGATGGTTGGTTGAACAAATTCTATAGGACAATCAAATTACGAGAATAAACAGCTCTAAGAAATGAAGATAGGATTACAACTCCCCTAATGCTTCGCCTAATCTTCTAACTCTCCGTAATATAAACAAATCAAGGAATGGCCAACCGAGATTTAAAGTAAGCATAAGCTTCTGTCGAAGGTCAAATGCTAATCCTTGACAAGCTAGAACACAATATGTCTATTGGTGAATCTAATCTGACCAAGGTCATTATGCTCAACTCCAAGGTCACACAAGGCAAGTGAGGATATGTCTATCCTACAAGCACAATAAGCCCACAATTAAATGTCAGGACAGAAAAAGTGTCATTGTATTTAAAAGAAGACAGTAATATCCATTTATCAATTTCCACTACTATCAAAACCTATTTCTTTATCAAGAAATCAGACATTATAAGCAAAATACAACAACCCATTCCAAAATGCTTCATTATATAAAACGAGAGAGAAAGTCGATTAAGCTATTCAAAAAGTTACATTGCAATCCTAACAATGGAGTTAGTTCATAACTATGAGACTAACACATAGTTCTAATACACCACCCATTTCAGACAAATACAATAAATAGAAGATTTGAAATAAGAAAAACCCCTAAAGAAAGGAGTACTCTTCAGTCAAACAATCTCTTCACTTGCACGATATGAGAAAATGGAGAGCAACGGATCTCTTTTCAACAAGCTTTCTCTTCTCCTCTTCTCTATTTTCTAGCTTTTCTTATCTTTTTCTCCTCTCTATTTCTAACAGCCGCCTCCCCCTTTTTATCCTTCCCATTAGCTAGGTCAAACACTTCCTGTCTGCCTGGGAACCGGAGGTGGCGCCGCGGTGCGGGCCATGTAGCCTTGAGTCGCGCTGCGGCGCGGCCTAAGGAACTGGGACACGGAGAGCCAGCATATGATCAGTGGCGCCGCGGCGCGGCTTTTTGTCAGCGTGGGGCAGAATGTGGCGCTGCGGCGTGGCCAATAACTCTGGCATTGGCGCCGCGGCGCGGGAAAGCTCAAAAAGACAGTTTTGCCCCTTTTAAAGCAGCACAAACACTGCGAAGCTCTGCAATGCAACGATTAAATACAAAAACACTATATTCCCAATAAAACTATATAAAACTATGAATCCAGGCAAGTAATTAAGGCAGAAAATATCCGATTCGCAGGTTTAAATCCCACTCATCAGACATCATCCCAGGGGGACCGAGAAAAAGAAGACCAATCAGATGAGTAGCTGATCAGCAAACATCCTGGAAACTTACAAGGAGAAAAAGAGGTACATCTCGAACTAGTTAGGTATGTTCTGGATCCAGGATGTAGAATGTCTTAATATACAAATTTCCATATCAATATAAATGAAATTCATGATTATCTATTTTAGAAATACAGCAGGTCACTGTATATTAGATTCATTCATAACATGCATATGCACTTATTGTTTTTGTCATAATCAAATAGGGGGAGATTGTCAGGAATAAGCATGTGAATAATATTCCTATTTAATATATGATTTGATTATGATATATATATATATATATATATATATATATATATATATATATATATATATGAATATGCAAGTATGCTTGCATTAAGAAAAGCTGTAAAGTCCTTTGATAGATAATAGATGTATATGTACAAGGACTTAGAATGAATTGATCAAATATGTTAGGTTGATCCTACATAAGCAAAAGAGCTTTGTAAAGTCCTTAAAAAGAAATGATGTACAAGGACTATAAATATAGGAAGATCAAGCTTGTTATGTTGATCTTATGATGTAATAGATAGGCTTGTCTGATCGTCGAGCACTGCACCAGAAGTCGTAGTCTGCCAGGAGAGTCAAGGTTAACTCGAGAGCTATCGAGGCAGAATAGGAGTATGCAAGATAGTAGATCTTGGAGTTCGTAGACTTCCAGGGGAAATGAAGAAGGATCGTAGTGTGTCGAGTAAAGCTTCATCAGGATCGTAGTGTGCTGAGGAAGTCATGTTCAGAATCGTAGAGACAGCCTGCCTACGAGCCGACCGATCATCTACCGAAGCCAAGACAGAAACGTAGACTAGACTGAGAGTCGTAGAGTCTACTGATGCCAAAGCCAAGTCAAGGATCGTAGATCACACTCTGAGTTCATAGAGCCTATGGATTACAGGCAGAGATCGTAGTCAAGCAAGATCAGATGAAGACAACAAGCACAAGGAAGAAATCGTAGTGTCAAGATCTAATCTCGGGATCGTAGTGTCTACACAAGCCAAAGTTGCATCATAAAGTGCAGAACTACGACCTATGCAGAAGTGCTCACAATGCCAAGGTTGAATCATAAAGTATATACGGTTCTCAACAAATGAGCACTCCCAGAATATCCAAAGGAACGAAGCCTCTGGTTCAAGCTGCAAGCTACATCCAAGGAAACTAGAGGGCACTCAACGAATGGCATGCAGGCTAACAGAAGATCTAAGCACCAACCCAATCAGCATCAAGATTGAGTTGTAAGGCCATTCGTGATGAAATCTTCCACAAGGAGATCCAAAGAAGACTTCAGAAGCTGACTAAGGAAAGTCAGCTTATGCAGTAGCTATCAAGTGAACAGAAGACAACGATCTTTGAAGCAACCAAGATCGTAGTGTTTGCCAAACAGAAGGAACTGATTGAAGGTGAACTGAGATACTGGTCAGCTTCTAAAGAGCAAGGCTAAAGTGATTAAGTGCAGGGTCAGTTCATTGATGATAAGTGAACGGAAGATCACAAGGAGAAAGCAAGTTGGACGCGCCATAAATTTGAAGTGTCTTGATATTCAGAAGGGGAACAGAGCAAGGAATTAGGCCATCAGTCTCTGAGAACAGTCGAAGAAAACAGAAGTATAGAAACACTACACAATACAAGGAAGAGGTGTTCTACATTGAAGATCCAATCAACACTCTTCAAGATCATACTGTTAACTCAACCAGTCAATGAGCAACACTCAACAAGACACTACGGTCAGGTCCTTAAAGACGTGCATCAGAATCGTAGAGTTCGAATATCTGAAGACTGAAGCATTGGCAAAGGTTCAATCTGAAGGGTAATATTCGAACAAGTGCTTATTGAGAGCATCAATGCAATAGGACAACCTCTGATCGAGAAATCAGAAAGAAGTAATAAAGTCTTCAACCTGCCCAAGGCATTAAAGTGATACATCTGACAGGGTAGGTGAAATAGTATACTGCAGCATCAGAAAAAGTATGACATGTCACATCAAGCAGTCTACCTCAAGCAACTCAAGATCTGTGAAGAGATTTGAATAGCCTTCAACGGCTACTATCCAACAGAAGGATTGGGAAGAAGTATAAATGAGAAAGAGCTTCAAAGATCAAAGGGTGCTGGAGTTGTCAAGTTTGGAGATAAGGTGGACTGATCTAAACCATGTGAAATAGTGAGTCTGAAGGCTCACTCTACAATCCACCAAGAACACTCATAAGTCAGATAAAGAAAGAAGTAGAAGTGTGAGTTCTACTATGTAGAAGCGTGAGTTCTACTATGTAGAAGCGTGAGTTCTACTACATAAAGAGTGTTCTAAACTATCGAGAGAAAGAAGAGCATTATGTCATCTTGATGTCCTTCATGAGAAGACTCTAAGTACAATAGAGAAGAGCCTACAGTCATCTTAGCAAGTCTATCATGAGAAGACATCAAGTAGCAAGAAGGAAGATCACAAATACCATCTTGGTGTCAAGCATGAGAAAGCTTCTAAGTACCTAACAGAAGAGCTTACAATCATCTTGGAAGCCTATCATGTGCAACCATCAAGTACCAAGGAGAAAGATCTTCAAGGCAGTTCATAAAGGGGTCATCTGAAGTGGTTGAGTAACCAAAGAAGCTGAGTATCATGCAACACTCAGCTGTACTTCAAGGATGATCAAACCAAGCTGCTAAGTATAGAAGATGTTCAGAGCATGAAGTCATCTTAGTAGCTCAGCACCGACTCCAACAACAACAAACAAATAACTCAACAAAGCCAGGGCATGAGGGGTCCTTGTCCGAAGGGACTAAACAAAGCAAGGCCAGAAGGTTCATTGTCCGGAGGGACTAAACGAAGTTCCAAGGCTGCTGGCCTAGAAGAGTTCTTAGTGAACTGATGTCCCAAGGCTGCTGGGCTTGAAGAAATCTTATTGATTCAGGGTGCTGCCCTTCTTTAGTGGAAATCCTGCTAGTTGAAAGCAGAAGAATGGATTAGGAGCTTGAGTCTCTGAACCACTTAAAACCCCTTGTGCCTTTTACATTATGTCATTTACATTATGTACTATAACTGCTATAACTGCTATGTATGTTTTAACTGCTTACAACTAAACTTACTCTACGAACAATGTATGTATGATTATGAATATATCAATGAAGGGGATCTTTTACTTATTCCGTTGTGCTTGAAAAGATTCTTATGTTTGTCATATGTTAATTATGAACAATATAATATAAACCAGAAAAATATTTGAAATTAAAAAGGATCTATTCAATCCCCCCTTCTAGATCTATTGTGCCCTCTGGGAACGAAAAAATATATCCAATCAAGTCAAAATCCATAACTCTAACCAATTATTCAATCCAAACCTTTCATCACCCATGTTGTACGTGTGTGCTTTTTAACCATTCTAACCAACCACAGTTCAAGATAATCACATAACAAACTTCTTAGAAGAAAATTTTCAATTCCAATTCAATTATTTTTGTGAACATGACAACTCCGGTTAAAACTAAGCAATTACCAAGTCTAAGGGTAAATACATGATTTATTTCTACTTTCATACAATCAAGAGGGGATTTTTGCTCTTTCTCGTGTTGTATTAGTTTTTTTTATTCTCATGGTTATGCAACGTCCTATTCCCTTAGGCTTTTCAATGCTACCTTAACGAGCTTTCGACCAACGACTCCCAAGCCATTAAGACCTTAGGGGGCTAGGTGTAAAGACAATCCCCTCGGGCTTACTTACTCAATTAATAAATGCCACAAAACTAGACAAGCATGCCACGGTGTTTATACATTTTTTTTCTTTTTTTGGATTTTCTATTTTTTTTTCTTTTCATCATTTCTTTTTTTCTTTCTCTTTTTTTTTCATTTTCATTTTGTATATATATACCCCATAGACTCCCCCAAACTAAAGCTTTTACGTCATTCCAACCTTTACTGCTAGTTCACTACTTTCCTTAAATTTTAACTAAGATTTTCCCTCAAAAATAAATTATGAAACCCTTGAACCAAGTGGATTAAAACATTTAAACTTTAAGTGCTAATTGGTTACATAAGTTTAAGATAGGCTCAAATTATCATCATGATTAAAATTAGAACTCATCATCAATTATCAACAGTGTTCAAGTTAACATGCAAAACCAATCTTATCATAGGCCAAGTTAAGCCCACACCAACCGATCGCACAGATTCATGCAAAAAAATAATAATGTAATTATACTACATGAACAGATACTAATGCAACACATATATGAATATACAAATAACAACCATATATTATATGCAACTTAAAAAAACACAATGTTAACACAAAAAAATGAACTACCATGCAGATAACTAACTATATGCAGTAAAACACTAAAATGCCCCCAAACTTAAACTAGACACACCAGTACAAAGTACCTAATAGACAACACTTAATAGACAACGTTTTTTATAAAAACGTTGTGGTATTTTTTTTTACAACGTTTTTAAAAAAAAACATTGTAGATATATATGTAAAAACGTTATCTATTTAAAAGAGCATTTTTTTTGTTTTAATTAGATAACGTTTTTTTTAAAAAACGTTATCTATTTGGAAAAACACGGAACTTAAAAACGGAAGTATGTGCCTGAGAGTCAGATAAGAAAAAAAAAACACTGAGATTTCATTTGTTCCCTTCTCCTTTTCAAATTCCTCAAACCCTAACTCCATTATCTGATTACAAATCCTCCTGTGAGTTCGCAAATCTCTTTCTTTTTCTTAATTGAGAGAACCGCCGCCAATCTCGTCTATATGGAAAGTCCTTCCGATTTCGTCACTGAAGAGCTCGAAGGCTCGCTCCTCTACGCCCTAGTCTTCGTCGTCCTGATTAATGCGTACGTGCTCATGATTAATGCGTACGTGCTCATGATTTTCCTCTTCATTATCAGATTTGTGTTTTTTGTCTTCCCTTTCAGTTTTCTGGGGTTATTACTTATTTAAATTAGGCTGAGGGGTGGTTTTTACCCATGATATGGTGTTGTTCTGGTTCTCCAAATCTGGGTTTGATGATGTTGTTGGTGGTGTTTGTCGGCTTTTGGAAAGTTCCGGCTGGGGATTAGCTGGGTTACTGCTCCGATTATTACCGGCATCCATGGTGGCTGTCTCCCAGCATGACGTGAGTCTGTGTGGTGGCGGTGGCTTTAGGGGTGGTTGCAATGGCGGTCGCTTCGGCGGCGGCAGCGGCGGCGGAAGAGGTGATCGTTTCGGTGGTGGCGGCGGCCGCGGTGGTTACCACGATGAAGGCCCTCCTGCCGAAGTTGTAGGTCTGTTGGTTCTTCTCTCTTCTGTCTATATATATATATATGCTAATTTATACATTGTGATGTTCTAATTAAGGGTTTGATTTGGATGAAAGTAGAGGTTTCTGCTTTTTTTCATGGTTGCGAGGGTGATGCAGTCACCAAGCTCACCAATGAGAAAAATGCAAATGAGTCTTTGTTTTATTATTTCCCCATATCCTTTCTGCCTCCCTTTCATATGTCTGTCATTAGCTTGTCTGTGAGAAGTTTTATGTTTGGTTGGTTTAGTACAAGTCTGTACAAGTCTGTGAATATTTTTAGTTTCTTTTTCTTACTTCCTTTGTTTTTCCTCAACTATGGGTTAGGAATTACCTTTTATTAAAGTAAGATGACTTTTTTTAATGATTTTTTTTAATTCTTTTGCATTAATGCTGACATATGAGGAGTACCTGGAGGCCCAAAGCAGAAGCAACAGAAGATCACACCATCCTGTTAGTATACTTTTCTGATGCTATCCCACTGTAACTATGCTACTAAGCTTGAGCAAGGTCTCATTCCATTTAACTTTGCTTGAGTAAGCTTGAGCTGAAATTATAACTTTTCTGCACGCTTGTCTTAATATGAAAGCCATTATACTTGGAAAATATCATTATGTTCTTTACTTTCTTGTTTTGGCAATGCAGGTTTGTTATTGATCTGAAACAGCTCATCATTATTATATTGTTATGGCAATGCAGGTTTGTTGTTGATCTTGTTTGTTAGGTATCTAAAAGATGGAAAATGTTCATAGTGCTACTCTCTGGAATGCTGGCTTTTGAGTATGACCGTATGGGAGGTTGTAAATTTATATATATAATTCTGTAAGCAGTACTGAGAAATGCTAATTTTTCATTACTTATTTGAAGAGCTGACGTTGAATAATCAAGTACAAAGAATCATCCCGTTCATTTGCTTACATCTTCACCTTGGATTACTGAAGTATAACTAATATATTCTATTAATTCTGCATTTTTCTGTGGGATTGGTGAGCTTGGTGACTGCATTTTTTCTTTGGTTGTAGGACTGGATTATACAATATGATCCCCCAGATGATCCCAAGGTGCTCAGTTGTATTTTTTCTTGTTTAATTTTGTTATATTAATTAGTGTTCTTGTTCTTGTTTGACCTTTGGTTTACTATTTCAGGAATATGTTCATCGAGTTGGTCGAACAGCCCGTGGGGAAGGTTCAAAAGGAAATGCATGCCCTACTTTTCCTGACACCAGAAGAGTTGCAGTTTCTCAGCCATCTTAAGGTCTGGCATATACTTGTAACTCAGTGATCCTTTTTATAGCTGAACAAATAAGTAGATGAACAATAATAAATATTACCTCAAGCTGGAAATGAGATTCCTTTTCTGTTGATTTTTTCCCCTAAATATTAAATGTTTGCATAGGATATAATTAACAATTTTTTGCATCATTTTTTCTTATAATTAATTATATTTAAATTTTAATTTAAAAGTCTATCAAAATAATTGCAATATATACAAACCTTATCGACGAAAAAAGTAGGACTTTCTTTTCCAGATATAAAACAAAAGATGGAAAGTAGTTATGATAAGCAGCATTCCACCTTAACAGACTAATGAACTTAATAAGCCTCCTATAAAAGCATTATACAAAGAAATTAGGTGCTTCTGAAGACAGGTACTTTTAAACGCAAGGATAAATCATAAGCTTGTTTATTAAAACAATATGCCTTATGTTAAATGTTGGTCTAAGTTTTGTATTGGATCTTATTGGGTGAGCAGGCAACTTTAAGTTGCCAAATTACATATTGTGGTTCTGAAGGCATGTCAAGTGAAGATAATACAAGCAAATCTTAACTTGGTGGACAATATTTATTTGCTTTCTTCAACTGAAGTTGCTATTTTTATGCTGTATGCAGATATCTTCACTAACAAATTTTTTCAAATTTCCTTCTTAACTTGTTCAAATTTTTGCTGCATTTCCTTCTTATTTTTTCTGGGAAAAAATTATTTAAGATGCTTGACATCTCTGGCTATTTATTGTGATTGCAGGCTTGGGATTCAATATTGATGAGATAGTACAAGCATGGAATTTGTTACTCACATTGTCCAGGTTTTACTCCCCTTCGCAGGTGGTGAGAGCTCTAGATTCGATGTTTGAGTTCTCAGATCTGACCAATGGAGTGAAACCTGGACAAAGTGAAATTTAGTTTCACTTGTATTTTTTAATTCATGTTGTTTCATAATCAATGCTTGAGATATTTGAAACTGTAAATGAATGATATTATTGGGATGTATTTTAAATGGTTGATACATTTTGGTTTTAAATTTAAATGATAATTTAGACTTTTTAGCTATATATCATGGCATTAGCATATTGCAAGTGCATTGGTAATATAGGTGAATTATAATTTTTTTTATTTTTTTTCTTTATCTACAACGTTTTTAAAATATTGTATAAATTGGTTAAAAACGTTGTCTGATATACTAAACAACAACGTTTTTATCCAAAAAACGTTGTGGAATCATACATTCTACAACGTTTTTAAGCATCTGCTAATTTTTAGAAGACAAATCTACAACGTTTTTTTTCTAAAAAACGTTGTGTATTGTTCTTAACTACAACGTTTTAAAAACGTTGTGTAAGAGTGTCAAATAGACAACACCCTTAACCACTACGTTTTTCTGACAGAAACCACAACGTTTTTCCCGCGTTGTCTATTTACTGTTTTGTAGTAGTGACACTGTCCTCAATGGCTGAAATAGAACAAAGTAAAGTAGAGGAATTCCCTGAAAATATAGTAATCTTCCTCCTTGTCCACTAAGTTTGGAGAATAGGCTAAGCACATGGAACAAATTGGGTACCGCACTTGAATTTGACTTAAATAACCTGTAAACCATGATAGAAACAATTTCATTAAATCCTAAATAAATGTAAATTCAAAACTACTAATATAAAATCTAATAAAAACTAAAAATAAAAATTAAACTTGGGTTGTTTCCCAATAAGCGCTTGTTTTATAGTCTCAGCCTGACTTCTTCAATTCTCTATCCAATTCCCCTACGAAAATTGAGGATCCCTCCATCCATCAATAACAATGTCTCTTTTGGGAGGTTCCCATTTGAAATGGCTATTGAATTTAAGTCACCTAACATGATCTTTTTAGATAGGATCCCCATTAAGTACGGCAAACCACTAGGTGCTTTCTCTATTGTGTTTGTGATCAAATTATGGCATGGATGCTTGTCAAACACAACAGGTTCCTCTTCTATCTTCCCTTTCTCTTCCCACCGTGGCTCTAAAGTTTTGCTAGCTCTCATGTCACAAAGAGCTTTACCGACGACATGACTGCCAATTTGGCATGGTTTTCCAAAACTACCCAGATTATTGAACTTTGGTGGAGAAGGTACGTGGGTCACTATCTAAATTGGGTCATCTTCATTGTACTCAAAGTTAGATTTTTGCCGATCTCTTTTTCTTGGTCCCCAAATGTCTCCTCTCTTTCACCATCTATATCAATTGGCACATCCAGTTGTAGACTTGGTTCGGGCTCACCATCAGTCTCAGAATCCATGTCATAGGGCCAAGTGTATTGAGGACAAATGTTCGAGGCATTAAGTAGCTGTTCCATTTGGTTCGTAAAATTTTAACTCGATATCTCTTGATTAATCCTCCTCTCCTCACTTGAAGCTATGAATTTGGACAGAATTTCCTCCAAATTGGAATGTTCTTCCTGTTGTAGTGGAGGTGGACACGAGAACTCTGGTGAGTATGTTGGATTTGGAGCATAAAATTGATCTTGATACATATAGCACCATAAAAAATTCAGGTGATACCCCCAATCTTGATAATAGTTGTTGGGATAAACATAATTGTTGGGGTAATCACCACCATACTGTACCGGCTCGAAATTGATGGCGCATTGATGACTTAAATGATTTCCACCACATTAATTACTAGTAACCGACACACTTTGACAACGTTGAGCTTCAAAAGTGTCTAACCTTCTCGAAAATGTCTCAATATGTGCTAATAATGCAGAAAGTGTCGCGAGTCCATCAATCTCCACTCCCCTTGGCTGAGCCATTCTTGTATACGGCCATTGATAATAAAATTCCGCCATGGTACCTAAAAAGAAAGAAAAATAAAAATAGAATCAAGTGAGATAAAAATAAAAATAAAATAATGAAAACTAATTTGATAAGGATTAATATTAGAAAATATTATTAAATTTATTCCTCGGCAACAGCACCAAAAACTTTTTGGTTGATTTCACAATCAAAACATACGTGCAAGTGTACACGGTCAACAAGAAATAAAGTAAAAGTAGAGTATCGTTCCCACGAGGAATTATTTAATAAAATTCACCAAGTACTAGTTCTTAACCAAACTAATTTTATTTAAACAGCTGCAATTTATGATTTTTAAAATTAAGCAAACTAAATTAACTAAGTAAACTGAAATACTTTATAAATGAAATCAAATAAATAAAGCTTAAGACTACAAATTCCCTAATTATAAACTATAAACCAATTATCCAATTAACCCAATTATTATGCCACCTGAATTGTTAACAAGAATTCCAGTTGTTAAAAGCTATTTCCCAAGTGAACAGATAACGTTTATTCAATTCAATGAATCCTGCAATATTCCTATGCAGAATAATTAAACAAAACTCGTTAAGTTACAATTCCCAATTTATTACATGCAGTGAATAGATATTCATATTCAATTCACAACCCTAATTATTCATCTCATGCAAATAATTAAGCATGCATGTTATCATGTCCAGTTCCAACCCTAGATTTTATCTCCTGAATTCTTCTAGAGTAACACGGTAATTATTGTCCTAATAATTAATCAAAAATGCACAAGACGTAATAAACAATTCACCTTAACAAAAATAATTGGAATAAATTAAATAATTAATTCATAGACATAAAAGGTTTAATTTGTAGTCTTAATAAAATAAATTTAGTTCATTGTCATTGAATTAAAATCAAGAATCCACAATTGAATAAACATTAAAAGATAAAATTAAGAGAAGAGAAGAGAATAGAATTTGTTGTCAGTAGTCTTGAGACTCCTCTTCCGTTCCTGCTTTGAATCTTCAATGATCCTCAAGTTGCTTCAATCTCAAACAATCCAATATAAACTAGGGTTTATGTTCTAATCTAATGGAGTATTTTAATCTAATCTAATCTAATCTATGTAATCTCACTTTATTCTATGCCTTACATCATGTATTTTATAGGTTACAAGTTCAATTTTTAGCTTAGAAATAAACCCAATCCAATTTGGAGTAAAAAAAAGTGTCAAAATTCGCCCCAAAACGCATCCAAGATTGACCAAGCCCTTCCCTGGCGCTGGCCATGGCGCTGCAACACTGCCTTCTAGCGCCCTGGCGCTGGAAATGGCCTTGGTTTGGGCGCCCCAGCGCTGTGGTCTTTTTGAGAATTTTCTGTTTTGACGTCCTTTGGAAAAATGGCCATTACTTCTTCGTCCAAACTTTGATTTCGATGATTCAAGATTTTTTGGAAAGAGGAGACGTAGATCTACAACTTTAATTCTTTGAGTTTTTCTAAATAAGGTCCAAAGCAATACTGAAATTGGTTCTGAAGTGGGTGCTACGTAAATGGCAAGCTGAAAACGCGAATATAGCAACCCCAAACGTCGATCCAAGTAAATTTTGTCCCAATTCCTACAAAACAACGTAAAAATGCATGAATAGACATAGG
The DNA here is from genome assembly GCA_020205505.1 of Panax japonicus. NCBI lineage: Eukaryota > Viridiplantae > Streptophyta > Magnoliopsida > Apiales > Araliaceae > Panax > Panax japonicus. The sequence goes on from CM035096.1 coordinate 67,230,189, forward strand.
CACTTAAAAATATCCAAAGGATTAAGCTCAAATACACTTAATTATGGGTATAAAACTCACTCATCACTTGGTTATGTGTTTGGAAATAATGAAGTAGCTTTTGGTAATTTTTTCTCTTTAATCATATATATCTCTTGTATGCAATGTATGTAGCTGATGAATTGACTGGATTATAGAGTTTGTAGGCGCACGGCTATGCTTAGGGTGGTGACTTGTCAAGATTTGGCAAGATTTGCTAGCAATTATTTCAAGAATGGGACAAAAAGGGTACTTTTGTCGATTGCATTTTAATTTTAATGATATTCTTGTCCATGGTACTTGAATATAGGATTTAATCACTTGATTTTAAATCTTAAGGTTTCCCAAATAATTTCTAGGGTTTGAAAAATTAAGATTAAAGTGTATAAAATTTTAATTATAACTTACTAATTAAAATTAGAGTTTTTAATAGAAAATCAGGGCTTTAAATAATTAGGGTTCTTTAATATCATTAGGGTTCCTAAATTAACAATTCAATTTACTAAAATAATAATTAGGGTTTCTAATTTTAGTAATTAGGGTTCCTAATTAGCACATTAGGGTTTCTAATTTTAATTAAGGTTTTTCCTAATTAACAAAAATTCTATAATATGCAACATAATTCATATAACACAATTACTACTCAGTCTATTGAACTCATAATTAAGTTTAATAATTAGGGTTTAACAACTTGATATAAAGTTTTTAACATTTTACACCATAATTGACCAATTATTATCAATACACAGATACAGTATATATTTATAATATTGAAAAATAATATTATATTTAATATAATATTATTATTCTCATTCATATCTCAAAATCCAAAATTAAGGTTTGGATTTCATATCTGATTTATCTTTCATATATAACATTATTAATTATGTTAACATAATTAACTTAATAATATGAACTAAAATTCATATAATAAAATAGGAATTATAATAATTCCAATAATCATTTCATGTATTATTTTAATAATATAAAAATCATATTTTCATAGAAAATAAATAATAAAGACATTTCTACTCTAAAATTAATTATTATAAAATTATACTTTATAATGATCAATAATTCTAAAATAAAATTATTTGAAATTATTCATGTAATAAATAAATGTTATTTATCACATATATACATACACATTACTTGGCACATATTCCCACCTTTAAAATAAAAAAAAATATTTGCAAAATTTCTTATTTATTTATATAGAAAATAACGGGTTATTATATTCACCCTCCCTTATAAAGACTCCGTCCCCGGAATCACCGTTTTAAAACTCATACATACAAGGGTACATAGCCTACGCAATCATTGCAAATAGATCTCGATCATAATTGATCGAACAAATATTTAACTATTCATATAAAGCGTGTCTATCTGATTAAACTGAAGTTTGATTTCTAAAAGAACTCAAATTCCTCCTTCAAAATTTATGTATAACATAATTTTCTATATATAGGAAAGTCATATATATACGAAAATAAAAGTTATTCGAATAATACCTGGAGTTCAATTACCAGCTGCCATAGTATCCTGGACCGTCATGTTGAAGACTCTCGCGGTTGATTTTGTTGGTTTGTTGGTTAATGTCGGTCTTGTGATCGCCATAGTCCTTATGCCTTTCCTCTTGGTTACACTCCCTGCCTCCATTTTCCTCTTTGGGCAATCCTTCACCTTATGTTCCATCGACCTACACAGAAAACACACAATGTTCATCCTTGGGTTGGGGTAGTTAGGAGAAATATGGCCCTCCTACCCGCACTTGAAACATACAAACTTACCCTTCAGACACTCACTTGAGTGATTCTTCCCACAGTTCCCACACTGAACTATCTATTTCTTCACACCTTTCTGTTTCACCTGCACATTTCCAAAATAATTCCCTTTTCTCTTTTCACCCCTATTTCCACTATTAGTGTCCACCTTCATAGCTCCTACGGCCTTGCCTTTATTCTTCTTCTCCTTGTTGTAGAGGCTCATGGCCTCACTCCCCTCCTCAGCTATGATAGCCTTTTTCATGATTGCTGCAAAAGTATTGATCTGCAACACTGCCACCTTGTTGTAGAGCCAGGGTTTAAAGCCCAGCTCAAACCTCCTTTCCTTCAAAGCCTCCGTATCAACTTGATGCGAAACGAACCTAGCCAACTCATTGAATTTTGCGACATATTCTACAACAATCATGTTATCCTACTTTAACTCCAGAAATTTCACCTCCATCCTAGCTTGCATGCTAGCTGAGAGATAGTTTTCGAAAAACAAAGTCTTAAACCTAGCCCAAGTTACCACACCTTCTCCTGCCCTCGCTTGATTTGCTTCCCACCAAAAGTTCGCCTCCCCTTTCATCATATAGGTGGCAAAAGTGGTCTTTTGTCCCTCATTTATCCTATCAATTACGAATGTCTTTTCTATCTCGTTAACCCATGTTTGGACTTCTATAGGGTCAGATAATCCCCTGAATTCTGGTGGTCCTACTGCCTTGAAGTCTTTAAAATTTGCCAAGCGATTGTCTGGTCGGTTCCCCGTGGCTGGTATTCCCAGCTGCATAGCCCGAGCTACCATGTTTGCAAAGTTTTGCATCAGGTTTTGCTGTTGTCCCTCAACGTTGTTGACAGATTCTTCTGCCCTTTGATTTCGTGTTCGACGTCTTGGCGGCATTATCTAATAAAATCATAAATTTAACTTACATTCTAAATCTTATTGTATAAGTTTAACATATAACACGAAGTTTTATACAAAACTTATTACATTAATCAAACATAGATTCATATTCATTCAACTAAGTCATAACACTTTATATAACATAACACACATTGCTATCCTTTTGTGATCACAGAAGTTGGGATTAACTACAACAACTTGTACAAAAGTTTGAGAATATTACATTACACACACATACTTATTATGGAATACGCATAACCTAACATTACTTATACTACTGATTCACCACGCCTTTTCTGGATCTTGGACAACCATTCGCCTGATGACCTTCTATCCCACAAATAAAACAAAAACTTTGCTTCGGATTGGGACAATGAGGAGAGATATGTCTCTCATGTCCGCAATTATAACATATCTTTTTCCCTTGGTTCTTATCAGGATTTCCTTAGTCACGGTCTTTCATCTTTCTTTTCCCCTTCTTGCTTAGAGCTGCACACGATTTTCTGTTTCTGGCTCCCATTTAATCAATTTGGATTTTAAGCTTATCTTGTTCTTCCATATTTTCTATTAACACATTTCGCAATTGGTTATTTAGCAGCTTTTCTATTTCCCACAGCTTTTATTGAGAAGAAACCTTATCCTTCAGATTCTCCACATCCATTGATGCTTGATCAACTCCAACTTTAGTGTCTGAATCACTATCTGTTAGTTCTATTGTTTCTGGATCTGGTATTACGTTTTCCCATACTACCACCTCATCAAGGTTGCTTACACTATGAGTCTCTATTTCAGCTATTGGCTTTGATATTGGTTCCTTCTTCATGATCTGAGGGTATCCTAATTCTTTTCCACGTAGCATCTACAAACAAATTATCCTAATTAGCGTATAGTACATACACACAACTAACAATAGTTTTATAAAAGTTATCTTTTATTTTGTTTAACGATGAATTTATTTAATTCATCTCCTTTCAAACTCTATATGAGTTATTTGTATTTTCAACGTTTCCCTCTGTCCTAAAGGTTGTAGCCTAAGGTTTGTCCCACTTCAGGTTTATAAACCTAAGATTTAAAACCAACATGTGAAGCCCCCAAATTCAGGTACTTGAAAACCCAAACTCGGTGCTTCACGATACCATTTCTATAAGCGGAATAATACTAATACTAATAATAATAAAAATAATATAAATATAAAACTTAATTTACATATATCAAAGTATAATCCTAGGTACGCGACCTTTAAGCATTCATTATATTATATATAATAAATATCATTGACTTAATAAACTATTACACAGAATATCATAAAACTCATTCGAACAGCTTTCCTTTTTCCTTGTTCTTGCCTGATCCTTCGGGTTGATCATACTTTGCTGAAAATATTTAAATTTTAAAGCAAGAATGAGCATTTGGGTGCCCAGCAAGTAATAGCAACAATGCATATTAGCTGAAAGGATTAAATGTTCACTTCTACAACGAATCAACGGTTGTGAAGTAAGCTGAACTAATAATAACAACATATCAATTCTATATCAAATTTTTTAAACTATGTACTGACTATAACTGGAGATTTGTCAACAGACTATGAACATTGTTTTCTATTTTCAAAAAGGTATACAGAAATTCATCTGCAGATCGTCATAACTTACAGGCATGGGGGGTGATCAGCCCGTTATGCCCTGTATTGATAAATACTACATGCAAGAACGATATTATCGTTCATCTTATTCACCTTAGGTGCACAAAAGTTTTCCCATGTTCGGGATGTTCATACTTTGTAGGGAATCCGAACAAAAATAATCTGGTTGGATACAATAAAGTTCTATCTTGTTTAACAATATTTTTAAGCTTATGTCTAGCTGAATAAAATAGCTTAGACGAATTTTAAGTCATCATATACATATTGGGAATAAATAAATCTGTATCAACATGTGATTAAATACAATGATTATCCAAGTTGGGACACTTGCATAACCATATTTAGAAATTAACGAACAGAATAAATATATGGCACAATAATAATAAGATTCTGAAATATTCTTACTCATGTCAATTGCATAAAGAAAATGCAAAGGTAGGATACTTGTCTGAACTGCTGCTTACAATAACGCAACTTAGTTTTAACTTTTATATCAAAACCTATCATTAATAAGATATTTCGTTCGATTAGAATAATATATCATATTGCATAGTACTGCTATTTGCAGTCAATACATAACCTAATCACATTGTCACATAGTTATATCAGCCATTGATTCACAAACAAATACCTATCTAGTCAAATTGTATAAGTATAGATCACTTTTTGAAGTACGTCGGTGTACCGACGACTTTATCAGGTAATTATCGAGTCTAAAACTCTATTCAGTAGTTCAATATTCGTTTAGATAATTTAAATATCAGTCAAATTATCTTTCATAGCCTTATAATAATTTTTAAATAATTATTATAATTTATCATGATTTTTCAAATACTGGAATCATTATTAAATGATTTAAATATTAAATAATTCTATTATCATTAATATTAAATTATTAATAAAATTATTGTCAAAATATTAAAGTTATTTATAATAACTCAAAGTATTTTTAAAACATTAATATTACCTTTAAATGATTTTTAAAATATTTAAAATCATTTTAAAATAATTAATATTATAATATTAATTTATTATTCGCCAAAATATTCAAAGTCATTTATTATTACTTAAAATATTTTTAAATCATTTATTTCCTTTTAAATGCTTTTTAAATCAATAAAACCATTTTTAAACAATTTATTTAATATAATTACTAATAACATTAATATTAAATTATTAATGAAATTTACCTTTAAATATTAAAAGTTATATTGTGACACCCCCAAATCCTTGTATTTCATTACCTCAAGATTTGGTGTTCACGTAATCAAAACATTCATATTTAACTACCCAATTATAATAAATTGAATAATAAAAACATGCCCATACAGAATTACTTAAATAAAAACATTATCTCCCAGGTTCTCTAACCTTTAATACAATCATTCAAGTGCGGAAATAAAATTATTATATCACATCATTATTAAAAGTATATCATCAATGATAAAACAAAATTATAAATATTCATCACTTGTACATTTTTTCCTTTCCTTTGCTAGTTGTAGGTTTCTCTACCTTCTCATTCATAGCTGCAATAAATGTATAAATATGCAAGAGAGAGCAAACAAAGCACACTTGAGATAAGAATACATAATCTTTACAACATTTGCCAAATAATAGGCTCAATAGAACTGAATGATATGTTCTATTAACTTTTCAACATTTGCCAACTCATAGGCTCAATAGAACTGAATGATATGTTCTATTAACTTTTCAACATTTTCCAACTCATAGGCTCAATAGAATTGAATAATTTATTCTATTAACATTCTTAAATAAACTACTGAGGGTCAAGTGACCATGAACTATGTCCACAGTTATAAGTAATCTTTCAACTTTAACTTTAACATTCATATGACTATAAGGACTCCACGTACTCAGGGGGATCAATCCTTCGTACAATATATTGTGCACAACCATTTCAACGCTAAGCGTAAACCCCTAAACATAGGGTTGTTCATATCAGTATTTAGAGTACAAGTCTGCACCAAAGAAAGCTTGGTTTGGATAAGCTTTCAAGAGTAATTGAAGTTTAATGATCATCAACTAGGGAACTAGTTGAATCCACAATGTTTGATAATACAACGGTTGTTTAATAACAACATAACTTAGAACATTTGAGAATCATAAATGAACTGATTCTATACATCTAACTCATGCTTAAAATAACTATAGAGCATAAGTATTCAATAGAATGAATAAAATGGTTAACCTTTGCTTGAACAGTAAAATAAGCTAGGTTCAAGTTTTATAATATTTAGAAATGAATTCCTGAACTTTAAGAAACTTGCTTAACTATAAACAAGTTGGAATGAATCAACAAATGGAGAATTTCCAATAACATTAGAGTTTGAGTTTGCTCAAATGGATTTTAGGAACAATTTACTTATTCAATAACAGTTGAGATAAAAACTCGCTCAATCAAAAGCATGCATTTATAATAATAGAACTAACTCAATACAAGTGTAGAGTTAGAAGAATTGCATAAACATAACAAACTAACTCAATGAAAGTCTGGAGTTAGAAGACTTGCCTCGAGCGTAAGCTAAAATATTAAACTTACGTTCACCTAAACACAGTATTAAAACCATAACATCCATTAGATATACTAATATTCACGTTTCAATATAAAACGCATTACTAGCTAAACTTGTTATTTTAACACAAGTCTTGTGCTACGCTTTACATTTCAGAATTCCCAAGTGTTAATCATCATAACAGTTAACTATCGCTCATTGTATAAACTATGTTATCACATAACGCATTTTCGATTTAATAATCATTTTTGCAACTTTGATCATACTAACCACAACTCACTATGTTATGTTAACCTTAACATTACACATTTAACATGATAACACAATTTCACACTAGGTTGTGAAACTTTCCCAAGTCTACTGAAATAGCAGAAGTTAAAATCTCAAACCAGAGTATGGCACAGCTGCGCTATACAAAGGCTTGGGACCGGCGCAGCTGCGCCATTTTTTACCTTGGTACCGGCGCAGCTGAGCCGGTGTTCAGACAGACGCAGAGTCGGCTATGAACAGTAGCCGACTTTAGCCCAACAAACACAAATTTCACCCAATAGACAGTAATATTAACACGTAGAATAAATACAACAATATCATAAACATGATTGCTCACATTTACAACCAACTAGCACAATTTAACACTAACTAAAACTATTTTAATTTCTCAAAACTCATGTTTTTCACAAAAACTCAACTTTTCTTAGTATTATTATAGAAATCATCACTGTGAACTCACTAGTTGGCCAAATCATCTCATTCAAATTACATAATGCTCATATCTCACTAAACTAGCATATACAAACTTCAATTTATAATTTAACATAAGAATTGATCGCTAAAATTGCTACTCTTACTCAAGCCATATGAAGAACACAAACACTGTCAAAATTTCTTCTACTGTAAACCGAATTTAGTATACAATTGTAGTTTAAACATAATCTTTATCATCATGAACATGTATAACCACAAGTAATTCATTGTAAAGCAACAATTTAACAAATTGAATTTCACAGATTATGTAAAAGTTTTGCCGTAATACTCATAACATAAATAATATCTAAGTTTGTAGAACATACCTTCAATTAGCTTCTAATTCTTGCTATTGCAGACAAATTCTCAGGTTTCACTCTCAAACTCTCTATAATTCTCTGTATTTTTTCTTTGTAGTTTCTCTTAGGTTTAGGCTTAGACAATATACATAATACGTAAAAGCAAACTGACACCTTAATACATATACTAATGATATTATTGGTTATAACATAAACGTATATAATATAAATATATTATATTTATTATTTTATTTGTTTTATTTATATTATTTATTTTTTTATCTAGAAATCTCAAAAGCCATAAGGATTGTTTGGCAAAACTGTGACACCCCCAAGTTCTTGTACTTCATTACCTCAAGATTTGGTGCTCACGTAATCAAAACATTCATAATTAACTACCCAATTATAATAAATTGAATAATAATAACTTGCCCATACAAAATTACTTAAATAAAACATTATCTCCTAGGTTCTCTAACCTTTAATACAATCATTCAAGTACAGAAATAAAATTATTACATCACGTCATTATTAAAAGTCTATCATTAATGATAAAAGAAAATTATAAGTCTTCATCACTTGTACATTTTTCCATTTTATTTGCTAGTTATAGGTTTATCTACCTTCTCATTCATAGCCGCAATAAATGTATAAATATGCAAGAGTGAGCAAACAAAGCTCACTTGAGACAAGAATAATTATCTTTACAAGATTTGCCAAATAATAGGCTCAATAGAACTGAATGATATGTTCTATTAACTTTTCAACATTTGCCAACTCATATGCTCAATAGAACTGAATAATTTGTTCTATTAACATTCTTAAATAAACTACTGAGGGTCAAGTGACCATGAACCATGTCTACAGTTATAAGTAATCTTTCAACTTTAACTTTAACATTCATATGACTATAAGGACTCCACGTACTCAGGGGATCAATCCTTCGTACAATGTATTGTGCACAACCATTTCAACGCTAAGCGTAAACCCCTAAACATAGGTTTGTTCATCTCAGTATTTAGAATACAAGTCTGCACCAAAGAAATTTTGGTTTGGATAAGCTTTCAAGGGTAATTGAAGTTTAATGATCATCAACTAGGGAACTAAATGAATCCACAATGTTTGATAATACAACAGTTGTTTAATAACAACATAACTTAGAACATTTGAGAATCATAAATGAATTGATTCTATACATCTAACTTGTGACATCCCAGATTTTTAGAAATTATAAATGAGAATTTTATAAATAAAAGTATTATTTATGAGATATGTTAAGTGTGAGTATGTGTATGTCATATATTGTAGAATATGTGAATTGATGTGAAGAGAATGTTATATATTAATTTTAATATATATAAATATTTAATTGAATTATTTATTGAGTTAAATAAATAAATTTTGTTTTGATTATAGAGAAATGTAATTAAGTGTAGCAGATTAATTAAATGAATATTTAGTATTTAATTTAATTAATATAATAATTTTATGTTATAGTTCTAATTTAATTGAGATAATTAAATTAGATGAGTTCTGTGATGATTGTTACACAAAATTATAATTAACAAGTAAATATAATTATGTGATAATTTGATGAGATTGATTGATGTTAAGCTATTGATTAATTAAAATAATAAGTATTTGCTAAACATGGTCTTAGGCTTTTCAAGTTCAAATTGGTGTAACCTATGTATTAACTAGTAATTAGTATATCTAATAATTACTTGAAGTTACATGTATTATATATTACTAGTATTGTATATTATATGTATATACTACAAGTTAGTATGTTAGTTTTAGAAAACAAATCAAAGAAAGAAGAAGAGAGTTAGAGAGAATGAGAAGAAGAAGCGGAAGAAAAAGAAGAAGAAGGAAAAGCTTTGAGAAGACAACACAAGTCACATCATCATCATCTCCATCTCTCTCTTAAATTTATACTAATAAAGTTATAATCTAAATTCCTTGTTTTAATTATATTTTTATGTTCTTCATAATGTAGATAATTGTTATATAGAAGATGTATTGAGAAATTGTGAGAGATAGAGAGAAATAGAGGAATTGAGATGAGCTAGAAGAAGAAGAAGAAGAAGAAGAAGAAAGAAAAAAAAAGCTAGAAGAAGGTAACTTCTAAACTCTTATTTAATCCTTGATTTTTTTGGTAGATTTATGTTCTAGGGTAGTAGATCATACTTAATCTGTTTGTATTGGTTTAATCTTGGATTATCAAGAATCAAACAAGAGGATTCAAGAAAGAAAATGAAATGGAAAGAAAATTTGAAGAACAAAATTCGTAGGTTTTTAGTAATTGTGGACATATCTTGTGAAATTCATACCTCTTTGGGTATAATGAGTTAGAAAGTGAGCTTTATATCAAATCGAAGATATGGAAGTAAGCTATATTCTAAAAGTGGAATCACATGAAAACTCTTTATAGATTTCTTGCAATGTCTGTTTTAGTAAGGCTTGTCCGAAGGGAAAATAATCTGTCCAGAAATTCAAAACTGTTACGGTTTCAGACTTTGAAAAATTCATATAAATTCGTGTGTTTTGAATCTGAAGAAACTTAAAACTGAAAAGTTGTAGATATGGACGTTTACTAGCTAAGCATGCCAGATTGAGCCATTTTATAGACCGGATCATGTCCGAAATAAATTGTTTAGTAAGGATGTCCAGAAAATGAAATTTTCTAGACTAGTTGATGAATTGCAGAATCTGGTTTAGATGGATAAGGGTCTAACTTTAAGGCCTAGATGAGGTTGTAGTACACTGAGTAAGGGTTAATTCTATATAAAAAGGAACAAAAACGGACATGTAACGAACGAGTTACGTTAAAAACGAAAAAAATATTTTGTTAAAGAAATTGTGAAGATGAGTTTTATAATTCTGTTTGAATTAAGATTTTGGGTGATGATATATTTTGATGATTAAAAATATGTTTTGACATATGTAATGAGTATAGATATGTGTTATCATAATCTATGCATAATTAACCATTTAAGATCAAGAGTTGAGATAAGTTAATGTGTGCACATAACGTGCTCGATAAAATGCCTAAGAGTAATAGTTTTTTCTAAACTTTGGTATACAAATTGTCTAACTAATGGCTAATATTAGATATCTAAGTATGAAAAGATGATAATACAAGAATAATAATGGAACAAAATCGAAAAGGGTAATTTTTGATTTATGAAGGAAAATTTAACATGTAAACAATGTGTTGAATATGCATTTTTGAAACCAAAGTGGTATAATAAAATGGTGTGATATATGCACATTAAACTACAAGTGTGATAGTCTAGCATGTGTGGTGATGAAAATGAAAAATAAAACTGAGTTGCATATAAAATAGTTTGATGTTTATAAAGACATTATAAAGGATAATAAGTTAAAGTAAGGTCTTAGAATAAATTTGACCATGAGATTGAGTATTGATTTTATTTATTATCAATCTAACATACAGTGTAGGTTGTGCAAGGACGCGAAGTATTATCGTGTTGGTAAAATGGCGGTAAAGGCAAGTCTTTCAGTTCCTTTTTGCTATGTGAACTTGATGATGATATGCTTTAAAATTTTAGTGTATGATGTATTATATATGTCAAAAGTATGAAATGTGAAAGTCAATCTATGACTATGATGATTGAACTATGAATGTTGATTGAGTAAGGAACTCAATCTTTATAGTTGTTATGTGAACTACAACATGTATGATATGTTTGTTTATGATTATTATTGTATGTTGAGCATGTTATTATGTGCTACGTGATGCTTGAAAACTGTTAGATTTTGCTAAGCTGTCGAGCTCATTCTTACAAATAACAATTTTTTCAGATTCAAGAATTGAAGGTAACGCTATGTGCTATTTGATTGTTATGGATCAAAAGTGATATATGAATATTTAATATCCTAGCTAAGTTGTTATTCTTGTAAACCATGTCTAATGTTTCGAATAATGTATTAATGTTGAATTGTAATATTGATTTGCGAATGTAAATTATTGTAGTATTAAAATGATTCTGAGATATTTAGATGTAAAGGTTGAAGGTTTGGGGAACAAGGATAGTTTATAATAGAAAATTTTAATTATTCCGCAAATTTCAATGGTCATATTATCATTTAATGATGTAAAATTAGAGGTTGAATGTATTATTAACGACCGAAGTCGAGAATTAAATTGTATGAATTTTGGGGTCGTTACAGTTGGTATCAAAGCTGATAGGTTAGAAACCTTAGGTAAGAGTACCTTAGGCTATAAGCTTAGGGAAGAGAGGTGAAAATAAGGAACGAATAAGCTCAAATAGAGTTTGAACAATAAGGGATTAAAACTTGCGTGAAAGGATTCAAAGAAGAATCTCGTAGAGTTATAAGGAATATGAATGTGGGGTTACCCAACTCCAATAATAAGGATGTAAGGTGATAATAAATAGACAATGTCTATAAAAAAAGAGAATGATAAAGAAGTTAAGAATAGAGAGTTATATCTAAGTGGTGCAATTGTACTCTTTCATAGTTGATGTATGGTATCTGGGCTAAATGATTCCTTCATAGAGCGGAGGTATATACGAACTAGCAACTCGGAACCTAGTTTGTTGGTTGTTTATGGGAAACCACTCAGCGAACCATATTGAAACTGGTAGAGACTCGATGTGTACCAAGTATAGAAAGTGGATACGTATGATGAAAGTGTAGAACTTGAATGAAATGTTGAGCAATGTAAATGAAGTTAAAAATTCTTAAAGGAAGAATTGTTATATAAACAAGAAGATTAAAAGAAAAATCTTGAAGAGATATAAATATAAGAAATAGGAGTTTCCTAACTCCAAAAGCCAAGATAACGAATAATGTCGTAAATGATGAAAAAGAAAGAAAGAGGATCGTAAAACAAAACGATCACGAGTTAAGAAAAGAATTTTAAGGGAGATGATTATAGAATAAGATCATGACGTGGTCTGTTTAAGTTATAAAAGAAAGATGGTCTATAATTTTTGAATAATTATAGCTTAATGCTATAAAGATGGTATACTATGAAAAAGTACGAGATAACTCATGAGGAGTTATAGATAATGTGATACGAGGAATTCGTATCGAGCAAAGAGCAAGTTAAGAGTAAGATAGAGTTAGGTGGGATTTCAATTGAGTACTTATGTGATGACTGAGTTGTACAAATCTTTGTATGGGCGAGGGTTTTGTACTTGCACTCAATTTATCATATTGATAATCATTGGAATGTTGGAGTCGTGCTATCTATGTATATGTGGCAAAAAGGTGATTCTTTTCTCATATGTATGTTTGATAGTTAGAAACTATTAAGATTAGACAGATATTATTAGGATTAGGCGCGGTTCTTAAAACTAATGCATATGGTAAGTTCGTGACTCATAATAATATGTTATGTTTTGAACCCCTCAGTGAATGGACGCCTATGGTCTGACTAGGATAAGTTCTTAAACTCATATTATTATGGCAAGTCCTGAACTTCCAATGTACGGTAAGTTTGATGAACTGGGGTATAATTAAGTTATGAATGGAGTATTAAGAATGATAGGAATAGATAGATCTTTTAAGCAATGGATCATTACAGAAAGTGGAGTTGATGGTGGAAGCATAGGTATTCTAAATCTACTAGCTATGCTAGATTTTCAAAATTTATTGACTTCGTGCTGATGTTTACACTTCTATTTTCTTGAAAAACATTGGATCAAATGATGGAACCAATGAGTTTTAACAACAATAATGTTATTCGTATGTCTATGCTAATTGTTTCAGCTAGACAAAAATGATTTACAATATATCAAAATGTATTTTATATCATTAATGCATCATGTAACCTGGTGCAAAGATGATAAAAATGATGGAGCCATCAATGCAATATTACCTAGTGTTGGATGTGATCTAAGGATCGTCAGCCCACTATGGTATGATGTAGTATGATAAAATCACCAAATGACGGAATCCTCAACGGACTGTAAATACAGTGCGGTATCATGACATCATAAAAAGATTTTTGAGATTTCTTTGAGATATGAGCATACATATGTATGTATGTATGTATGTATGTATATGTATATTTTGGTTGATGTCTGAATTGTTGTAGAGGTCTATGCTATTTGATTCAGCTAGACAAATATTGAAAGATGTTCATGAAATTCAAGAGTTTCTTGAGAAGTTATGCCAAACCAAATTGTTTTGGTACGGATTCAGATGTTGAAAAGTTGATATGAACAACCTTATTATTAGGGGTTGCGCTTAGTTTTATACTTTGCGCTGAAATATTTGTATACAATACATGTACAATAGGTTGATCACCTAGAGTACTTGCGGAGGGTGTTTTCAGTCTTTGTGATTGATAAACATTCTGCCAAAGAGGGTTTAAAGTGTGAAGAACCGGGGGTGTGAAGCACTATTAAACCTAGAGAATAGAGTTCCTGGTCTTGTGACCCTCAGCATGATTTAGAATCTTTTAAATTCCTGAGTTATTCATACTACTTCCCAATTATTGAACAATTATGGAGGATTCTTGTTATTCTGCAAGATGGAAGTGAAAAAGGAAAGTATTCCTTAGAAAGAAGTAAGTCGTAAAATGCGACACTGAATGATGGATATGTTGAATAAGTGAGAAAAGAAATTTTGAAGTGAGTAGGATGTGAGTTATCAAAGAATAATGTAAAACTTTTAATAGAAAAGTTTAATAATTGTAGAATGATGTTTGTGGAAAGAAAGTGGTTATAGAAACCAATGAATGAATGAAGTAGTGACGTAAAAATCTACTTTGATAGATTGAATGAATAAAGATTAATAAATAAATAAATATAAAAAATTTCGAGGACGAAATTCTTAGAAGAAGTGGTGAATGTAATGTCTCGAGAGTTTGATCATATAATATATGATAATGATCCTTAGAGAAAGATAATGAACGGGTCATAGAATATGTAATACTCAAATATAATTGAGTCTAAGTAAATATTATGAAATAAAACTTATAAGAATTTATTATCAAGAATGGTGAGAGTAGAAAATATAAAACCTATATTAAGGTAATGTATTGAAGTTATTCAATGAATAGATTTGAGGAAAACCTGAGTAAGGTAGGGTTTCGGTGATTCCGAGGACGGAATCCTTATAAGGAGGGAAGGATGTGACTTCCCAAATTTTTAGAAATTATAAATGAGAATTTTATAAATAAAAGTATTATTTATGACATATGTTGGGTGTGAGTATGTGTATGTCATATATTGTAGAATATGTGAATTGATGTGAAGAGAATGTTATACATTAATTTTAATATATATAAATATTTAATTGAATTATTTATTGAGTTAAATAAATAAATTTTGTTTTTATTATAGAGTAATGTAATTAAGTGTAGCAGATTAATTAAATGAATATTTAGTATTTAATTTAATTAATATAATAATTTTATGTTATAGTTCTAATTTAATTGAGATAATTAAATTAGATGAGTTATGTGATGATTGTTACACAAAATTATAATTAACAAGTAAATATAATTATGTGACAATTTGATGAGATTGATTGATGTTAAGCTATTGATTAATTAAAATAATGAGTATTTGCCAAACATGGTCTTAGGCTTTTCAAGTTCAAATTGGTGTAACCTATGTATTAACTAGTAATTAGTATATCTAATAATTACTAGGAGTTACATATATTATATATTACTAGTATTGTATATTATATGTATATACTACAAGTTAGTATGTTAGTTTTAGAAAACAAACCAAAGAAAGAAGAAGAGAGTTAGAGAGAGTTGTAGGAGAAGAAGAAGAGGAAGAAAAAGAAGAAGGGAAAGCTTTGAGAAGACAAAACAAGTCACATCATCATCAGCTTCATCTCTCTCTTAAATTCATACTAATAAAGTTATAATCTATATTCCTTGTTTTAATTATATTTTTATGTTCTTCATAATGTAGATAATTATTATGTAGAAGTTGTATTGAGAAATTGAGAGAGATAGAGAAAAATAGAGGAATTGAGATGAACTAGAAGAAGAAGAAAAAAAAAGAAAAAAAAAAGCTATAAGAAGGTAACTTCTAAACTCTTATTTAATCCTTGATTTTTTTTTGGGTAGATTTATATTCTAGGGTAGTAGATCATGCTTAATCTGTTTGTATTGGTTTAATCTTGGATTATCAAGAATCAAACAAGAGGATTCAAGAAAGAAAATGAAATGGAAAGAAAATTTGAAGAACAAAATTCGTAGGTTTTTAGTAATTGTGGACATATCTTGTGAAATTCATACCTCTTTGGGTATAATGAGTTAGAAAGTGACCTTTATATCAAATCAAAGATACGGAAGTAAGCTATATTCTGAAAGTGGAATCACATGAAAACTCTTTGTAGATTTCTTGCAATGTCTATTTTAGTAAGGCTGGTCCGAAGGGAAAATAATCTGTCCAGAAAATCAAAACTGTTACGGTTTCTGACTTTGAAAAATTCATATAAATTCGTGTGTTTTGAATTTGAAGAAACTTAAAACTGAAATGTTGTAGATATGGAAGTTTACTATCTAGACTCGCATGATTGAGCCATTTTATGGACCGGATCATGTCCGAAATAAATTGTTTTGTAAGGATGTCCCGAAAATGAAATTTTCAAGACTAGTTGATGAATTACAGAATCTGGTTTAGATGGATAAGGGTCTGACTTTAAGGCCTAGATGAGGTTGTAGTACACTGAGTAAGGGTTAATTCTATATAGGATGGAACAAAAACGGACATGTAACGAACGAGTTACGTTAAAAATGTAAACAACATTTTGTTAAAGAAATTGTGAAGATGAGTTTTATAATTCTGTTTGAATTAAGATTTTGGGTGATGATATATTTTGATGATTAAAAATATGTTTTGACATATGTAATGAGTATAGATATGTGTTATCATATTCTATGCATAATTAACCATTTAAGATCAAGAGTTGAGATAAGTTAATGTGTGCACATAACGTGCTCGATAAAATGCCTAAGTGTAATAGTGTTTTCTAAACTTTGGTATACAAAGTGTCTAACTAATGGCTAATATTGGATATCTAAAAATGAAAAGATGATAATACAAGAATAATAATGGAACGAAATCGAAAAGGGTAATTTTTGATTTATGAAGGAAATTTTAACATGTAAACAATGTGTTGAATATGCATTTTTGAAACCAAAGTGGTATAATAAAATGGTATGATATACACACATTAAACTACAAGTGTGATAGTCTAGCATGTGTGGTGATGAAAATAAAAAATAAAATCGAGTTGCATATAAAATAGTTAGATGTCTATAAAGACATTATAAAGGATAATAAGATAAAGTAAGGTCTTAGAATAAATTTGACCATCAGATTGAGTATTTAATTTATTTATTATCAATCTCACATACAGTGTAGGTTGTGCAAGGACGTGAAGTATTAGCGTGTTGATAAAACGCCGGTAAAGGAAAGTCTTTCAGTTCCTTTTTGCTATGTGAACTTGATGATGATCTGCTTTAAAATTTTAGTGTATGATGTATTATATATGTCAAAAGTATGAAATGTGAAAGTCAATCTATGACTATGGTGATTGAACTATGAATGTTGATTGAGTAAGGAACTCAATCTTTATAGTTGTTATGTGAACTACAACATGTATGCTATGTTTATTTATGATTATTATTGTATGTTGAGCATGTTATTATGTGTTACGTGATGCATTAAAAGTGTTAGATTTTGCTGAGCTGTCGAGCTCATTCTCGCAAATAACCATTTTTGCAGATTCAAGAATTGAAGGTAACGCTATGTGCTACTTGATTTTTATGGATCAAAAGTGATATATGAAGATTTAATATCCTAGCTAAGTTGTTATTCTTGTAAACCATGTCTAATGTTTCGAATAATGTATTAATGTTGAATTGTAATATGGAATTTACAGAACATGAAATTTTGTCGTAAAACCTGTATATACATATAAATATATATCTAATACTAATGTTGTGTAAAATACCTTGAAGTTGCTTGCAATCCTTGTTAAACACACTGAAATTGTTGTTTAAGTTTGCTCACAATTCTCTCAACCCTATGTAATCTCTAAGCTAGCAAATAGAATGCGTAAAAGAAAAACTAAACTGATATGCATACTAATATAATAACAAAGAAAACTGAAAAGACTTAATACGTATAATAAGTAACATCAGTTATTAGGATAAACGTATATAACATAAATATATTTATTATATTTATTATTTTATTTTATCTTATTTAATTATTTATTTTATTTAGCTAGAAATCTCAAAAGCCATAAGGCTTGTTTGGCAAATCATTTAAAATATTAAAGGATTAATATATTAATCCTTGTTTGGTAAAAACTAAAATAAATTACTTTAATTTATTTTAATAACACCTTATAATATAGTTATTTGTCACACTATATTTAATCAAGCTTTCATATTTATCTTAATTAAATCAAATCACAATTAATTAAATAAATACTTTAATCACATAACACAATACAAATAATATATCATTTAATTGAAATATCACTATAACAATCATTTCTTTAATTCATCAATTATTTATTAAACAAATAATTCTCCAAATAATATTAAATCAATAAAAAAAATATTCATTTACCGATAATCACATCCATTAAATATTTATATAACTCAATAAATATTTAAAATTCTGGAATGTTACAAAAACTCTTTAAATTTAAAGAATTAATATATTAAACCTTGTTTGGTAAACACTAAATTAAATTACTTTAATTTATTTTAATAACTCCTTATAACATAGTTATTTATCACACTATATCTAATCAAGCTTTCATATTTATTTTAATTAATTCAAATCACAATTAATTAAATAAATCATTTAATCACATAACACAATACAAATAATATATCATTTAATTGAAATATCAATATAATAATTATTTCCTTAATTCATCAATTATTTATTTAATAAATAATTCTCCACATAATATTAAATCAATTAAACAAATATTCATTTACCGATAATCACATCCATTAAACATTTATATAACTTAATAAATATTTAAAATTCTAGAATGTTACATCATTCCCTCCTTAAAAGGATTCTGTCCTCATAATCACAATTCAAACAATCAAATCGTCACATTCTTCCCTACTTACAAAGATTCTGTCCCCAGAATCGAAGACATAGATTAAACAAATAACTCAGGGTAACTTTTCATCATTTCAGTTTTGAGTTCCCACGTTGCCTCTTCGACATTGTGGTTTCTCCATATCACCTTCACAGAAGGTATCACTTTATTTTTGAGCACTTGTTTTTTCATGTCGACTATCTGGATAGAAAGTTCTTCATAAGACAAATCTTTATCGAATTACAATGGTTCGTACTTGATCACGTGTTTGTAATTGGGTTTATACTGTTGTAACACCGAAATTTGAAAAACATTATGAATGTTTTCCAATTCTGGAGGTAGAGCTACCTCATAAGCCACTTCCCCCACTCTTCGTAGTATCTCAAATGGTCCAATAAATCTTGGGTTGAGCTTTCCTTTCTTGCCAAAACGAAATTTTCCCTTCCAATGAGAAACTTTTAGGAAAACGAAATTTCCTACTTCAAATTCGTGATTCTGCATATGTTGATCGGCATACTTTTTCTGTCAGTTTTGGGCTGCTACCAATCTTTTCCTGATGAGTTTAAAAACTTCAGCAGTTTGTTGTACCAGTTCTGGTCCTAACAGTTGGCGTTCACTGACTTCATCCCAGCACAGTGGAGTTCTGCACTTTCTACCGTACAATGCCTCGTAAGGTGGCATACCGATGCTCGCGTGGTAACTGTTGTTGTAGGAAAATTCTACCAATGGTAAATGTTCATCCCAGCTTCCTTTGAAATCTATGATGCATGCTCTCAGCATATCTTCCAACGTTTGGATTGTTCGTTCACTCTGCCCGTCGGTTTGCGGGTGATAAGCTATACTCATTTGCAACTATGTTCCCATACATTCTTTTAGTCTCTTCCAGAAGTTTGATGTGAACCTTGGATCTCTATCTGACACAATTGACACTGGAACTCCATGTCTTGACACGATCTCTTTAACGTACAGTTTCGCTAGCTGATCAAGATTAAATCTAATCTTTATTGGCAAAAAGTGTGCAGATTTTGTCAATATATCCACTATCAGGTTTCTAGGCTGCCTAGAAAATTTAGTCATGGCCGGACAACGCTTATGTTGACCTTAAATCGTGCAATCTGTTCATGGTAAATGTGTTCTGGACGTCGGGCTGTGTAAACTAACCAAAAGACAACATGTTTCAATCCATGGTCAAGTCTAAACATAATTAATCAAAAAGATCCGAGTCTCCAAAGTTTCTGTCAGAAGGTTTCTAGGTTTTCTATGTAACCCAGAAACCCAGGCAGTTTCGAGTGCCCAATTTCTTACTCGATTTCCTTTACGTCCTGGTCATAAAATGGTCGATCTCATGGTTCATACATATAGTACTAATGTCATAGAACATACATATATCAACAGATAAGTACAACAACATCAAAATCACTAGATTCAGTATGGTCAAACATGGTCACAAAACTCGCTCATACGTTTTTTGGAAATTCCAGAAAACAGAAATCGTGATCGGGTGACCTACTTTGACCATCCACTACTTTCGATCTATTGATGAATTGAGTGATATAAAGGCACGGATCTAAATTCCATATAACATACTACAATTCTATTATAACAAAATATACCAAACACATAAAACCTCAAAGATCAGAGCCCATACATTTCTTGTCAGGTGCTTCTGGGTAACAATCTGGGTTACCCAGATCTGTGTGGTAATGGCTGGTCAACGTGGTTTGACCACTCATATCTTTCGATCTAGGCCAGATCTGACCTTGATTCAAGTTCTAGAACAGAGATCTCATAGTATACTACAACTTCAAACATTTAAATCACCAAAAAAAAACAATATAGATCTACAAGGACTGACATTTGACTGTGAGACACAAAAACAAAAATTTCTAAATTTTGTAAAACACTAGATCTGAGCCTATAGATGTTATAGATCTAACATCTATCAACCCAGATCACTTATATACACTTCATATAACATGTTTAACACAAAAAAATTAACATCAAACATAGGATCAAAGTTCAAATTTCGTTTAGGGTTTTTACCTTCTATGAACAAACTTTTGATTCTTAGCTTCTTGATCTGTTATGGGTGATCTAGGAGCTTCATGTGGGACTGAAATACTAATGAATTTTGTGGGTGAGGAGAGAGAGAGTCTTGGTTATGTGTTTAAAAATAATAAATTAGCTTTTGGACATTCTTTCTCTTTAATCATATATATCTCTTGTATGCAATGTATGTAGCTGATGAATTGGCTGGATTGTAGAGTTTGTAGGCACATGGCTATGCTTAGGGTGGTGACTTGCCAAGATTTGGCAAGATTTGCTAGCAATTATTTCAAGAATGGTATAAAAATGGTACTTTAGTCAATTAAATTTTAATTTTAATGGTATTCTTGTCCATGGTACTTGAATCTAGGATTTAATCACTAGATTTTAAATGTTAAGATTTCCCCAAAAAAACTAGGGTTTGAAAAATCAAGATTAAAGTGTAATAAAATTTTGATTATAACTTACTAATTAAAATTAGAGTTTTTAATAGAAAATTAGGGTTTTAAATAATTAGGGTTCCCAAATTAACAATTTAATTTACTAAAATAATAATTAGGTTTTCTAATTTTAGCAATTAGAGTTCCTAATTAGCAAATTAGGGTTTTCAAATATTAATTAGGGTTTTTCCTAATTAACAAAAATTCTATAATATGCAACATAATTCATATAACACAATTACTACTCAGTCTTGAACTCATAATTAAGTTTAACAATTAGGGTTTAACAACTTGATATAAGGGTTTTAACATTATATACCATAATTGACCAATTATTATCAATACACACATACAGTATATATTTATAACACTGAAAATTAATATTATATTTAATATAATATTATTATTCTCATTCATAGCTCAAAATCCAAAATTAGGGTTTGGATTCCATATCTGATTTATCTTTCATATATTACATTATTAATTATGTTAACATAATTAAATTAATAATCTAAACTAAAATTCATATAATAAAATAGGAATTATAATAATTCCCATAATTATTTCATGTATTATTTAAATAATATAAAAATCATATTTTCATGGAAAATAAATAATAAAGACATTTCTACTATAAAATTAATTATTATAAGAATATACTTTATAATGATCAATAATTCTAAAACAAAATTATTTGAAATTATTCATGTAATAAAAAAACTTATTTATCACATATATACATACACATTACTTGGCTTATATTCCCACCTTTAAAATAAAATAAAATAAAATTTATATGCAAAATTTCTTATTTTTTTTATATAGAAAATATCGAGTTATTACAATTCTGAAATCCTGGGGAATAAGATGGGCGTGGAGCTTGCTGGTGCTGATTATTGCTCCACGAAAAGTTAGGATGATTCCTATTGCCCGGATGGTATGTATTCTGGTACGTATTCTGTGGAATTCTGTTGTAGCTACCCACAAATTGTACTGATGCTAGGTTGATTGCACATTTATCTGTAGGATGTTTACCCGCGCACAATTCACAAATAACTGCAATTTGCTGTGTCTATACCCCTGACCAAGCATCGAACTTCTTAGCGAGTGTTGAAACCTGCACTGTTATTGCCGTCACTCCATCTAACTCTAACACTCTAGCTACCGGAGGTTGTGTCATTCTTGCCGTGGGCCACTGATAATTGTTATTTTCCATTGTTTCTATCAATTGATACGCCTTCTCATAATTCTTTGCCATAAAAGCTCCACCTAAAGCTGCATCAATATTGGTCTTGAGATTCCCATGTAATCCATTGTAAAATGTGTTCATTTGCAACCACTTAGGCAATCCGTGATGTGAGCATTTTCTGAGAAACTCTTTGTATCTCTCCCATTCCTCGTACAATGATTCCCCATGTTGCTGATCAAACATAATAATCTCATTTCTCATCTTTGCAGTCTTCACTGGCGGGAAAAATTTAGCTAGAAACTTTTGAGCCAGGTCATCTCATGTAGTTATTGAACCTGATGGTAGAGAGTGTAACCAACTCTTCGCCTTGTCTCGCATAGTGAATGGGAACAAGTGAAGTCTGACTGCTTCATCCGACACCCCATTGTATTTGAAAGTGTCACATATTTCTAAAAGGCTGATCAAATGTTCATTCGGATCATCATTTGCAAGTCCCCCAAATTGAACCAAGTTTTGGATCATCTGAATAGTCCCAGGCTTAATCTCGAATGTGTTCGCAGCTATAGCAGGCCTGGTGATACTCGACTGCAGCTCAATTACCTTAGGTGTAGCAAAGTTCCTCCACTCTTTCTTGTCTTCGGCAGCCATTGCTTCTTCTTTTTTAGAATTTTCGAAGTCTTCCCTTGTCTCCTTGATCCACTTACTTAACCTTTGAAAGTGTCTCTCAATGTCGTCCTCAAAGGGAAGCAAGTCTAGATTTTTGGATCGAGTTTGCATAAACCAACTTCAAAAATCTGAAATAAGACGAACAAAACAAAAATAAAAATGTTTAAGTAAAACTGGACTAATTAAACTGATATCACAAAATATTTAAATTTATAGTAAAGTCCCCAGCAACGGTGCCAAAAACTTATTGGGTAAAATCTAATTACGCACAGCACGCAAGTATACGTGGTCAACAAGTAATATAATAGTAAGTAGAGTATCGTTCCCACAAAGACTAGCAAGAAATTAACTCTCACAATTACTAATTTCCTGTTAATCCTAATTTTATTAAACTAACCAATTTCAAGTTTATAACTAAAAGTATTAAAAATATTAAAATTACCAAACAATCAACAAACCCTAAAAACTGGATTTTTCAAATAAATATCGGAGAATTAGCCTTACGACTTCACTCTAAGCATCATTCTGATTATTACACCTTATTCTAGTTTAATTCATTATCCCAGTTTTTTAATCAAGAACACGTATATAGAACTAGCCACCTCTCGATGTACTAATACCGTATTAACTCAAATCCACAAAGTAGATAGAATCAGTTAAACACCTTAATCAAATCACTCATTATATCTCTATGTGAATTAGAATTAAAGAAGGTTTAAGTTCAAGTTCTTTATCTGATTACATGCGATGTTAAGCATATCTCTACCCTAACATTCATCAAGATTCTGTTCATTCACAAAATTCAAGAGCACATGATATATATTAACTAAGTCTAGACTCGTACTTCCTCTCTCGAATCCATACAAGTCCACAAAGAATTGTTGATTAGGCAATTCATAAATTTAAGCTCAAATTAATATATATAAACTGAATAATAGCTTATTAAACTGAAAATCAAAGATTACATAACCATTGTTCCACTTAAAGATCCGTCATAAGCCTAAAAAGTACTTAGTTCATCATAAATGAAATAAAAACTGAATAAATTAAAGATAACATCCTTCCAATTTCAAATATAAGATTAGAGAAGAAGAATAATTCAGAACACCCTTCACTTTAGACTTAATCTGCAGTTGATATGAAAATCCTTCAATTATCTTCACTCCAATGCTTGCTCCAAAATCTGTCCTCTTAATCTCTGTTAATTGCCTTTCGTCTCTTTGATCTTCTTGTTTGATGTAATTATATGTTTACACCCACATTCTGATTTCAATCCCACACCATTTAGAGTCCCAAAGCTTTCCAAACACTTAAACTCACGTTCTAACAGTGTTTGAAACAAATTAAGACTGCTCTGTTTCGGACCCACCCACCCCCCACCCCCGCCCCGGCAGGGGTATTAGCATGCAAAATTCCTTCCCCGGCGGACTTAGCTCATGTTAACTAAGTTGAAGACCCCCCACCCCGGAGGGGTTATTAAGCATAAAAGGCCCGCCCCGGTGGGGATAGGCTCTTACTCCTGGTCATGTTTTGCTCCAACTTTCTCCATTTCTTGCCACAATTGCACCCTTTTTGATCATGTGCCACACCACCAAACCTACACACAAAATAACAATAAAAAAGTAAAAACAAACATGAAAACAAGGAATTAACACCGATTAAGCTTGAATTATGAACCAATTCCTGGGTATAAAACCCACTTATCAACTATTCATGTATACGACATTATTCACGAATACGATACTATTCATGAGTATTATTCATGAAGTGTGATTTTTCTTATAAAATGTTTACCTTTTTTGTCGGGGTTATAATTCATGTATACGGAACTATTCACTAATACGGCACCATTCACAAAAAAAAAATTCTTTTCTTTGTCCAAGTTGTCTATTATGGTTACTATCTTTGATTGTATCCATGTTTTGATCTTCATTCTTGAATTTTGCTCCAAAATTGATTATTATGGAGTATTTTTGAACTTGAATAAACCAAAGTATGAATCCCTAATCTTTGTCCTTTTATCTCACTGGATTCGTTTTCTTTAAGATATTTTTCATCATCCTCAGTCTTAAATGGTGATACTTGATGAATATATTTGGCCTATAGTGCAAAGATGAATGATTATCCGATAAATATCTTTGGCCTGTAGTGCAAAGATGGAAAGGTGTTGAGATGAACATGACCAACTGGTGATACAAATGAATATCTTCGGTCCGTAGTGCAAAGATGAATATTTGGTTCAAGATGTATATTGATTGATGTTACAGGAATAGAATATTGATGATGGACTTTTAAATCATAGAAGATAATAGACTTCATTCTCTACTTAACTTTTCTAATGAATTGTTATTTTCGCTGCGAATATTGATCTAAAACTTGTTGTCCATTATATTTTATCTGATTTATTGAAGGCTAACGATAATTTGTTCTACATTATCTTAGTCATAATATTCTTTACTGGGATAGTTGAGCTCATCCTTTTTCTTTTTGTTCTATTTTTCTTCTCAGGAGACGAGAATATAGTGGGAACTAGTAGGGGTGTGGAGTGATAGGTTCAGATAGTTGTTTTAGCAGTCCTCACTATTTTATAAAATAGTGTATCAATAATTATAATGAGGACTTATTTGAGTTTGGATATTGTCTAGAAGACAATATTTGTATTTAAACTCACAGCATATGTGTTGTCGTATTCTGCACGACAATTGTAATAATGAAGTTTGTAATTATTTCTGTATCATGTATTTGGCGACTCATAATGGGTTGTGTA
The DNA here is from genome assembly GCA_020205505.1 of Panax japonicus. Classification (NCBI taxonomy): domain Eukaryota; kingdom Viridiplantae; phylum Streptophyta; class Magnoliopsida; order Apiales; family Araliaceae; genus Panax; species Panax japonicus. Next base: position 67,256,301 of record CM035096.1, read on the forward strand.
GACCTATTTTGGGGGCGTCATAGATTGGTTAACTACTCATAATGCTAAAATTGATTATTTTTGTAAGGTTGTTAGCTTTCATATTCCTAACCAACCTATTATGCGAATTCAAACAACCAAACCACTAAAGTTAATCAATTATTTGAATGATATTTCTATTGTTAATAAATTTCCTAATGTATTCCCTGAAGAACTTCTTGGCCTACCCCAGAGCGTGAAATCGAATTTTTTATTGACCTTAAACCCGGTACAAAACTCATTTCCAAAACCCCATATCGAATGACTCATATTGAACTTCAGGAGTTAAAAACTCAACTACAGGAATTGTTAGACATCGGTTTCATTCGTCTTTGTACGTCTCCTTGGGGTGCTCCTGTTATGTTCGTAAAGAAGAAAGATGGGAGTATGTGACTTTACATTGACTATCGGGAGTTGAATCATGTCACCGTAAAAAATAAGTACCATTTGCCTCGCATTGATGACCTGTTTGACCAGTTGCAAGGTGCTAAATTCTTTTTAAAGATTGATCTTCGTTCCGGATATTATCAGTTAAAGATTAAAACTGATGACATTCCAAAGACTGCTTTCAGAACTCGGTACAGGCATTACGAATTCCTAGTCAAGTCTTTTGGATTGACTAATGCTCTTGATGCCTTCATGGATATGATGAACCGAGTATTCAAGGAGTATTTGGATCATTTTGTGGTTGTCTTTATTGATGACATCCTCATATACTCCAAAAGCCGTGAAGATCATGAGCAACACTTGGGACCGATACTCCAAAAGTTTTGTGAAAACAAGTTATATGCCAAGTTGAAGAAATACGAGTTTTAGCTTGAAGAAATAGCATTCCTTGGTCATGTGATATCAAATCACAGAATATCTGTCGACCCGACGAAGATTAAAGCAATACAAAGGTGGGATGAATTAAAGTTAGTAATCGAAATACATAGCTTTCTGGGCTTAGCTGGTTATTATCGAAGATTTTTGGAATGTTTTTCTCGAATCTCTACTCCATTAACTCAGCTAACTCGAAAAGATACAAAATTCTGTTGGAGCGAGGAATGTGAGAAGAGTTTCCAAGAACTCAAGAGGAGACTCATTTCAGCACCTGTTTTGACAATACCATCTGGTTCGGAGGGATTTGTCATCTACAACGATGTTTTAGGCAGATGGTTAGGATGTGTTCTCATGCAACATGGGAAAGTCATAGCCTATGCATCACGACAACTCAAAGAATATGAGAGAAATTATCCTACTCATGATCTAGAGTTGGCAGCAGTCGTTTTTGTACTAAAAATATAAAGGCATTACCTGTATGGGGAGAAAGTGGATATCTATACAGATCAAAAAAGTCTCAAATATTTCTTCACCCAAAATGAACTCAACATGCGGCAACGACGTTGGCTCGAGCTGTTGAAAGATTACGATCATACCATTCAATACCACCCTGGAAAAGCGAATGTGGTAGCTGACGCATTGAGTAGAAGATCACATGAGGGTACGAGTGCGATATTGTCAACGCAAAGGCACATTTTGTATGACTTACAAAGGATGGAGATAGAGTTAAAGACTTCAATGACCCACGCGATGATGTAAAATATACGAGTAGAACCGACTTTAATCGATAAAGTTAAAGCTGCTCAAGCTACAGACCTGGAGCTGATGCGTATGAGGAAAAAAGTAAAAGAAGGTTTTATTTCGGAAGCAAGAATTGATGAAGAAGGAATACTTCGAGTCAACTCCAGAATTTGTGTTCCTAACAACTCTGATTTGAAGTATAAAATAATGATGGAGGCACACAACACACCGTTTGCAATCCATCCTGGGAGTACCAAAATGTATCGTGATCTTCGACATATATTTTGGTGGAGCAATATGAAGAGAGAGATAATGGAGTTTATCTTGTCAATGAGTCAAGGCGAAGCATCAAGTGCCAAAAGGCCCATTGCAACCACTTGAAATTTTAGAATGGAAGTAGGAGTATATTGCCATGGATTTCGTTACTAGTCTTCCCAAGATTTCTCAAGGCATAGATGCAATTTGGGTCATTGTTGATAGATTAACCAAGTCTGCTCATTTCTTACCTATACGAGAAACTTATTCACTTAAACATCTTGCTCGTATATACATAAATGAGATTGTAAGACTGTATGGTATGCTATTATCCATAGTTTCTGATCGAGACCCAAGATTCACTTCACGATTTTGGGTTAGTTTGCAAAAAGCTATGGGCACGGATCTACGATTCTGTTCAGCATATCATCCTTGTGACAACCCGAGAATTTAGACGATTTATGAAAATCATAATTGATTGATTTAAGGTTCAATATTAGGACCTAGACAGGAAATAAGTGTATGGAATTGGCAGTTATGTAATGAAATTTTAAGAATTTCAAAAGTTTTGGACAAGACTTGAATTACGTGATAGACTGTAACTGATAGTCTAGTAATCAGGTATAAGATGATAGTAGATTTAAAATTCTTTTGAAGAATTATCAGGGATAAGTATCGAAGTGAATATTAGTTGGTATATTTGATTACATATTTGAACCGTAATGATTTGAGATCAAGGATTGATTAGGTAAGTTATAACTTTAGCAAAACCCTAAAGTTATGTTAATCATACGTTTATTAAGTTAGAAAAATCTAACAAATTGCTAGAAACCTTAGCGGTACGCTCAGAAACTTTAATTTTAGTTACGGAAATCCGAAACCCTAAATTCATAATATGAATATGGTGATTAAGTTAGAAAACCCTAACGTCTGATGAGAAACCCTAGAAATCGGTTCTGGAAACCCTAGTTTCAGTTTTGAGAATTTGAAACCCTAATTTGGGGAATCCTAAATGCAAAGTATTAAACCCTAAGGGTTAAAAAGTTGTGTGTAAGGAATATGAATATTAGGTGATGGTTTATATTTGTTTATTATATAAACAAACAAAAGAAACTAGTGTAACCCTAATTATATATTAGAAATGAAGGATTTAATAACTTAAGGGTTATGGGAAAAGAGAATTTTGGTATTTAGAATACTTACTAATTCTAGGAGATTTATTTTATATATCTCAAATGATTAATTTTATAACCTAATTATAGCAAGTCTAATTGGGTTAAGGAAATAGATGGGAATGAGCAAGGATTTGTGTTATAATTGAGGAAGTAAAAATCCTAATTAAAAGGATTGGGTTGGATAAGAATTTAAGGTATTGGATTATGTATAGCTCAAGTGTGGCCGAAGAAGTTAGTTAGAGACCAATCAATACATTAAAGAAATGGCTCAACTTTTACCCAAGTGGGAGAGGAATTTTTGGACATTTGTTGAATCAAATAAGCATTTAGTAAATAAGCCAAACTTGGAGCAATTTTTTAGGCCACATGGCCGGCCAAAGAGAAGCAATAAATGAGAGATGAATGTAATAAATGGTTAACTTTAGTTGTTGAGCAACTCTCACGCACTCCATCCATGTGTCATTCCTATTATTGTCCAACACTTATGTCATTTCTTGTAAGTAACTTGGCAATTAAAGAGAGAAAGAAGTAAGGCCATATGGCCGGATATGGTAGAGAAAGGAAGGAGCTTGTGATATATCTAGTTATCTAAACTAAAGTCATCTTATTTTCATTTTTCTTCTTTCTCTTTCATTTTACTACCAAAGATAGCTAACAAAAGAGAGAGAGAGAGAGAGAGAGAGAGAAGAGAAGGCCATGTTCGGCCAACCTAAGAGAAGAAGGAGGGGAGATGTTGGTTTTCATACAATCAAGATCCATCTATATCTTTGAAGGAGAGAAGGAAATCAAGCTAAGGTATAACAAATTTATATTTGTAGGCTTAGGTTTCTTTGTAGTTTGATTTGATTTTTGTCAACTTGAAGTTGTGATCTTGAGGTTTAAAACCTTAGATCTATGTGTATATAAGTGTTACATGTTTAGATATAACCTTTTTAAAGATCAAAAGTTAGATCTATAGCATGAATTGGAGGATAGGTTTTCAAAAGATAGAAAACCCTAGATTTTCTTAGCTTTGATTGTGTTTGAAGCTTGTTTGATGAGATAAGAAATTTTGGTTATAAACTCAAGGACCATGTCTACTCATGTTAATAAGTTTTTATTGGTTGGATCTACCCATATTGGGTGTTGATTTTGTTGAAATCAAAAGGAATAGAAAAAAATGGAATTTTCCGGAAAGTTTGAACTTATAAGGTGTGAGCTAGGTTTTGATTATTTTTTTTGAAATCTATGATGGATATTTATGATTTATGCTCTTGAGATGTTAGATATATGTGTTAAGGGTAAAATCCCTTTGGAATCATGCAAATAGGTTGAAAAATGAGCAAGTTATGGGATTTCTCCCAAACTACACAAAGTTAAGAAAACTGTGAAAAGGACAGTTTTGGAACAGTCACTTCCGGGCTAAATTCCGGGAGCTAAACATGTCCAAATATTGATTGTGTTATATGAAAACTGTAGTTCGGAAAGATATGAACCCAACAAAATTGACGGATCATTAATCGGAGTTACAGAACTCGTTTTATATAAGTTTTAGCAAAGGACTCCAAAACTGCCAAACGTCAAAAAGTTTCTGGCCAAAAATTTCCGAGGGCTGTTTCGGACATTTAGTTAATGAGAAAAATTCCAGGCTTTTGGGAAATGAAAATATATGGTAATATGTAGCTCGTGTCCAAAATGAGCTGATTCCGAGTTAAAACGACCTAGTTATGACCATTACAATTTTTGTGATTTTCCGACGGAAATCGCTATAAACGGAGTTCTACAACTCCGATTGCCACGAAATTTAAAATGGAGTATCACGTTAACATATATAAGGTTATGCCAAAAGATGGGCATTACTCGAGTTAAGCACGATGTAGCTAATTTCTTAAGCCACGCACTAGTATTAATTTTTGAAAAAATATCTAAGGAAGTTAAATAAATTATGGAATAAATAGAATTAATGTTTTAAAAATCATATAAAAATGATTTAAGTGTTATAAAAATATTTAAAATTATAAATTATAACTTTTGATATTTTGGCATGAAAATATTAATATTTTAATATTAATATTAATTATTGGATAATGGATTTAAGTGTTGGAAAATCATATAAAAATGATTTTTAAAGTATTAAAAATACTTTGTGATATTATAATTATATTATAATATTATATAATGATTTTCATTAATATTTTATATTAAATAAATATTAATGATTAAGAAATTATGTGGTATTTAATTCATTAAATACGGTTTTAAAATGTTGATAAATGGTAATAATTATCCGAAAATTATTACGAGCCTAGAAAAGATGTTTTGACTGATAAAGAAATTATCGGTGATAATGGTTAAGTGTTCAGGAAGAGTTTAATTGAACTTAAACTCGATTATTGACCGACTAGACTGTCGGGATGTTAGAATTGTGTCGGTTTCAAGTCAGACTGAAATAGTTTGACCTGATACTAAGTCTTATGTGTTGTATAGACTGATAGGGTTATTTTGTGGATGTAAATATAACAGTATTATACTGTGATGATATTATTCTTATATTGGAGATCTATATTATTAATATTAGGTCTTCGAGTAAAGCGTTATAAAATGCGTTGCGGTAATCAACGGTTCAGGCAAGTTTTTCAGTTCTATTATGTTTGTGGATGGAATGTGTTATGTGTTAAATTACATATTATGCTCTATAAATTGTTGAAAGTCAAAATATGACTAAGTTAATTGGGTTATGGAACTCAATCAAAAATGTGATTACATATTGTATGATGTAACTCGATAAATTAGAAATGTATAATGCATGAATTAATGTTTTGTAAGAAATTATTAATGCATGTAGGATATGTTTAGTAAAGAATATATGTTGCATGTAGATTTGCATATTAAAGGAAATGTAGTGCATATGAAATTGTGTGCTATGTGAAACATGATAGATTGTTAAATTTGCTGGGCTGTCGAGCTCAATTTTGCAAACATAAAATTTTTGCAGGTTAATGATGTTAGGCAATATTTCTTGCTATACGGATGATGAAGATTGTACGATCCACAAATTGAATACATTTTCTAGATTTAGAAATGGTATAGATCTATGATTGATAATTTGTCAAAAATAATTGTTAGCTATGTACAGTTTGAAATGTTGAATTGATAAAGAAGGATTATTTTGAAAAGAGATTAGATATGATTCTTAAATAAATAAATCATCGATAGAAAAGATAATGCCAAGTTCAGCTTGGGGCAATATATGCGACTATCTTGTAATAGCATAGTTTGATAAATATGGTTGTGTAATAGATATTTTATGAAATGTGTATTAAGTTAAGGTTACTCGATTTTGGGGAATAGTGTGTAATGTAATGTATAAACAATTTATGTTTATATCTTCCGCAATCAGTGATAGTAATAGTGTACTGAATCCGTGGCGATTTGGGGCCCGGGTTCGAGGCTACTACAATCCTTAGATGGACGGGCAGTCAGAGAGGACTATTTAAACTTTTGAAAATTTATTAAGACTCTGTGTCCTTACCTTCAAAGGAAGTTGGGACAAGTTCTTGTTATTTGTGGAATTCTCCTACAACAACAGTTATCAAGCAAGTATCGGCATGGATCCATTTAAGGCATTGTATGGACGCAAGTGTCGTTCTCCAGTATGCTGGGACGAGGTGGGTGAAGCAACGTTGTTGTGACCGAAATTAGTACGCATGATTACGGAAAAGATTCAAATGATCCGGCAACGTATAAAAACCTCACAAGATCGACAAAAGAGTTATGTTGATCTTCATCGAAGGGACATGGAATTCAATGTTGGGGATCATGTGTTGTTACATGTTACTCTATGGAAAGGAATTACGAGATTTGGAAAGAGAAGAAAGCTCAATCCTTGATTCATTGGCCCATTTGAAATCATCGATCAAGTTGGAATTATGGCCTATAGACTCGCCTTACCGCCAAGTATGTCTCGTGTTCATAACATTTTTCACATATCTATATTACATAAATATGTAGAAGACCCGAACCACATTATTGAATTAGAATAAGACGAGATAGCGGAAGATTTAACGTATGAAGAGGTAACTGTTAAAATCTTAGATAAGAAATAACATATTATACGCTCAAAGGTTAAACCTCAAGTCAAAATTTTGTGGAGAAACCACGATATTGAGGAAATGACCTGGGAGTTAGAATCTAAAATGAAAATAAGGTATCATCACCTCTTCGATATACCAGGTACGTACACCAATTTTGAGGACAAAATTTTATAAGAAGAGGAGGTTGAAAGACCCCAACTTTTATGAATAAAGATTTAATTTTCTCTAAATATCATTTGAGTAATAATGTGTGAATTAGATATAATGTTATAGTTGTGGGTAATATTTAAAAATTTTGTAAAGTAATCAAGTTGTCATAAAGTATTCGTTTGGTCGGGGAATATTCATTTTATCAGAGAATATTCGTACAACGGCACAATCATTGGTGGACCCCACACCAAAATTATTGTCGCAGTTAAAAAACGACAGTAATAACTTTTTATAAAAATAACGGCAAAAGTTTTACCGTTAACTGTTGAAATACCCGGTGATAAAGTACAGTAATATGCATGGTTGCATAGTAGCACACGATATTATACAATATCTTTGATTTTTGATACTTACGCGAGAAGTCACTCAATTTTAATCAATTATTGTCACAATAATTGTTGCATAGTATCTCACATTATTGATTCAATTATTGCCACAATATTTTATATTATTAAATAAATAATTGAAACGACAAAGTCATTCATATTATTATTTGCATTATTGACAATGTCTATAAAATTCTGTCGAGGAAAGGGGTTTGGACACCTAATTGCGCGCCAATAAGGAGAAGTTCTTATCGAAAAGCCCCCTCTTTCCTGAGAATGATTTGATTGTTAATATTGTGAGTTATAATATTAATGATGAATAAATGTTATTAAAAATGTGTTTAGTGAAGCCAAATGAATTGAGATAAATAGAGGGATTTTTTTTATGAAGTATTTGTTATAAATTTGGCTTATTATATGGACCCTCACTTACTCATTTTTTAAAATCTTCGGTAGAAAGTTATCTCATTTTTGTTTTATTACTTATATATATATATATATATATATATATAATAAAATATATTATATTTTATTATTTGCATAGTACTGCATAGTATTTGCATAGTGCTGCATAATGCAGCATAGTAAAATAAAATTTTTAAAAAAAGTTTCAGTCGAATGCCTGTGAAGAAATTTATGTTCACCCGTGATTTTCTAAATTCAAATAGTGCCCTGCCATTCTCCTATAAATAGGATGCTTAGTTTAAAAATAAAAATCACACCAGAATCAGAGAATTCTTCTTCTATAATATTGAGCGTATTTCTTTTGAGTTTAAGGATACTTTGAGTGTTGCAAATAATGTAAGTTTTCTTCAAGAATATATCCGCTATACTAGTCTATACCAGTCAGAAATACTCTACTTTTAAGGTAAGGGATATTATTTTTGTTCAATACTCGTAAGAAATAATATTTTCTTTCATACTTTGTAGTATGTAAGTAATATTATTTTATTTCGTATTCCTAATTCTACACTCATGTTGATAAGTAGTGCTTCTATACTCCTTGAAATTAGTAGAATATCCTTGAAATTTGCGCTTCATCTAGTATCGTTTCACAAGGATATTTTTCTGAACATTCTTGTTAAAATTTAATCTTTTCATGCCAGGGTACTATTCACGAAGTACTATTCACTCGGGTACTATTCACCCGGGGTACTATTTATGATAAAAATTGATTTCTTTTATGTTCAAATTATTTTTACATGAATATTATTCTTGAATTTTACTCCACAAAGCAGTTATCATGTTGACAATTTGGACATTTTTAAACTCTGGATAAATTAAAATTCTTTAATATTTATCCTTGATTTCGTTTGATTGATGTTTATATCATTGTCATCGTCATCATGCTTATATTATGATGAAAGTCATCTTTGGCCCGTAGTGCATAGATGGACTGTTGATCGGTATGATTATGACCATAAATTATGTATCGGAATAATCATGACCTGTAATGTTACAAATGATGTGGTAAAAGTCATCATTGGCCCGTAGTGCATTGATGAACAGTTGTTGGCATGATCATGACCATTGGTGATAATAACGAATGTCATTGGCTTCGTAGTGCATGGATAATTTGATGATGTGGATTATTTATTGAGCTGTGTTACAGCGATAAAATATTGATGATGAACTTTTAAATCATAGAAGATAGTAGATATCATGCTCTACTTGACTCTTCTAATGGATTGATTGTTCCGTTGCAGTTAAATTTGTTTTCTATTGTATTCTATCAGTTTTATACTGTTGAAGACTAACGATAATTTATTATGTATTATCTTAGTCATAATATTCTTTACTGGTCTAGTTGAGCTCACCCTTTGCTTTCATTGTTCTCTTCAGGAAATGAGAATATAGCTTGGACTAGTCAGGGAATGGAGTGATGGTCCAAGCTGGTGATTATAATAGGCCTCACTATTCTATGAAATAGTGTGATAATAATTGTAATGAGGACTCCATTTGAGTTTGGATATTGTTTGCGATACAATATTCGAGTTAAAACTCTCAGCTTATGTTTTTTCGTATTTTACACGACAGTTGTATATTTAAGTTGTATTTGAATTTTGTATCATGTATTTTGGCAAATCAGAATGGGTTATGTATACCTATTTTGGGGGCGTCACACTTCTTCCTTGTATTCTTGGGACAGGGTGATGAAGACAACAGTGTCTTCATCAAATGACTTCGAATTTCGATCCAAAACTCTGTTCTGCTACACATTTCCATCTGACCCATCTTGATTTTTTTTTCTACCTAGTTGGTTTCCCCATTTTAATCAAATATTTAGCTCTAAAACCCCAAGAAAATCTTTTAATCATAAATTAGCTCTTTATTCTTTATTTATAAACACAAACTCAGCTGACAAATCCAATCAATCATACAAAACAATAATCATACAACACTACACGAAATTTAAAATCATCTACCCATTACAAAAAAAAAAAAAGAAAAAGAAAAAGATACGTGCCCTAGTTTCAAAACTTTATATGAAATAGTTTCAGATCAAAAGAGATTAGTTTTCAGACATTACATTCCTTTATACCAAACCCAATTCTCAAACATTTTTTTATTTTTTAAAAAAATTAGTAAAAGAAATTTAAAAATAAAATAAAATTAAGAACTCGTTACCTCGGTTAATCTCTCTATCTATTAATCAGAATTCCAAAAATTTTGCAGCCCCTTGCATCAATTTGATGATAGTGATCGAAAATAAAGAATCCCAATCCGAATTACCTCTAAAAAAGGCTTGATTTTGCGGGAAATTACCAAGGAGACAACTCTTTCTCCTCAAAATAATTGGAAATGGAGGAAATATTCGTTTTTACTAAGGGATTTGGAGGTAGAGGAGAGTACAAGGGAAAGGAGAAGGCGAAATGAGAAGGGGGCAGAAGTATAAGACGGGATTTGGATAGCGTGTAGGTGGGGCTTGATTTGGGCGGAGGTTTTTTTTTTTGGTGTCAAATGAAATATGAGCCTTTAGATTAAGTTGAAAGAATTGAGATGAAATTTAAATCGTTATTGTGCTTTTCTCAAATTTTAAAGTTGGAAAATATTCAAATTTGGTTCTGTTTTATTATATAGATGATTGAGTTGTGTGCATATTACTTTCAATATTTTGGTACCCAAGGTATATGTGTGTTCTCCAAGTAATTTTCCTTACAAATGTGAGTCATCCTTTGACATACCCAATCAATTGTGAATTTGCGTTATTGCCCTCGTGAAATTACAAAAATCAAGAATATGTGTAATTTTTGGTGTCTAGAATCATATTTTTTAGGGAAAAAAAATTAACTCAAGTATTTTTTCATCCTTTATTCAATTTAAATTTTTTTCTATCTATATTCTTATTATCATAATTATGTACTTACCATTATCTCTTATTTTCATATAAATTTTAATTTAGTTGGAGTGTTGTACAATTCATATTATTATCAATTATATTAATAATATTTTTATTAAATTAAATAAATATAATTGTTTGAATTTAAATATAATTACTATTAATATATAACAAATTATGAATCATCAATACTATTATTTATATTATATGAATAAATGAATTATTATCATTAAATTTTTATTAATTAAATAATATATTTCAATTTTTTTAAATAAGTATTATCGTACACCATATTAATCAATTATTACTATAGTTAATATGTTAATATAATATAATACTAAAAATTTAAACAATATAATAATTTTATAATAAAACCCGCACTTTATCAAGAGCTAGTTTTACTAATAAATTACGGTACTAGTTAGTAGACCTGGCAAACGGGCGGGCCGGACCGGGCCAAAAAGGCACGGGTTTTGGTAGGCTGGAAATGGCCGGCCCGCGGGCTTCTTCCTTTAATATTTTTTATTTTTTGCAAACTCTTTGCCACACCAGAAATAATAATAATAATAAATATTAAATATAATAAAATAATTAATAATAAACAATAAATGAGTGAGCCAAATTAAAGATGAAAGTATTAGCCAAATTAATTGATTGAGTGAGCCAAATTTTAATTTATGGTCTTAGCCAAATTATTTATTTGTTTATTTATTTTTAAATAACTTTTTAATTAAAACTCATAGAATGAATAATATTAATTACTTACAGTACTAAATAAATACAAGTTTTCTATTCTGGATAAAATATGTGTTATTATGTTTAGTGTATAGGTTTTAGTTAATCTAAAGATATTAACTTTGATGTTTTATTTATTTATTTTAATTGAGAATGTTTTTGTCCTTTAGCTTGGTAGAAAGACTGGTACATGCAAAAGGACAAGTTTGTATGACATTACAAAATTAAAACCACGTGGTTTTGTTAAATAATCTTAGTCATACTAGGAGACTGTGAGGATCAAGAGCATACTTCTTAAATAGTATACCGCCTTAAATAACATACTTTTATCAAAACGACGTCGTTTTCATGGGACGCGGTGGCATTTTTGTAAATACGCGGTGGTATTGTATTTACAAAAATGTCACCGCGTCCCATGAAAACGACGTCGTTTTGATAAAAATATGCTATTTAAGACGGTATGCTATTTAAAGAATATGCTCTTGATCCTTACCGTACTAGGAGAAGCCATAAAATAGAACCTGATGCTCAGCTACTTTTCTAACTAATATACGGGGACTGGAATTCCAGTTAAGTTCCTCAATGAGAAAACATCTAATCAAATCAAGCTTCTATATATTATTATCATAAATTAAAAATAGATTAACTATAGAAAAATTTCCTAAGCTATCAGACTTCAAAATTTCATAAATTAGTATTATTAATAGTATTATAAATTAATATTATTAATTAATTATCTACATTAACTACATATCTTAATTATAATTTTCAATTATAGTTAAAATATATTAAAGATTGCATTAAAAACAAAATGTTGGTGTAGCTCAATTGGTTTGAATTCTTATTTATTTACTTACAAGTCTTGTGTTCAAGCCTCACAAGTAATAACATTTTATTTAAAAAAAAATTCATGAGTGGCGAGCGGGCCGGGCCTTCACGGCCCAGATTTTCATGGGCTTAAAAAATGCGGCCCAAAACCCGGGTTTTGGCGGGCGGGCCGGGCCGGCCCGTTTGCCAGGTCTACTAGTTAGTTAAAATAACGTGTAAGACCCCAACTTTTTGAATAAAGATTAAATTTTTTCGAAATATATTTTTGAAAATTATGGTGTGGATTTGATATAATGTTATAGTTGTGGGTAATATTTACAAATTTGCAAAATACGCAAGTTGTTATATAATATTCGATTAGTCGGGGAATATTCGTTTTAACAGGAAATATTCGTACTGTGACGCCCCCAAAATTAGGTATACGTCACCCATCTTGGGTCGCCACTTACATGGTACAGAATTCAAATACAACTTACTAATACCACTGTCGTGTACAATACGACAAAACATAACCTGTGAGTTTGAATACAAATATTGTCTACTAGAGATTATACAAACTCAAAAGGAGTCCTCATTACAATTATAATCACACTATTTCACAGAATAGTGAGGACTACTAATGCTATCCTCTGGACCATTACTCCGTTCCCCGACTCGTCCCAGCTATATTCTCATTTTCTGAAGATAACAGTGAAAGAAAGGGTGAGCTCAACTAGCCCAATAAGAAATATTATGACTAAGATAATGCAGAATAAATTATCATTAGCCTTCAACAGTGTTAAACTGATAAAATATAATAAACATCAAGTTTAACTGCAGCGGAACCAGCAATCCATTAAAAGAGTCAAGTAGAAAATAAAATCTACTATCTTTTATGATTTAAAAGGTTTTTCATCACTGTTATAGCTGAGACTCAGCTTAATAAATATTCCACATCATCGAATCACCCCTGTACTACGGCCAAAGATATTCTTTAGTATCACGACCACAATTATTCATGCACTACGGCCAAGAATATTTGTGTATTCATTAATGGTCATGATCATGCCAACAACTGTCCATCAATGCACTACAGCAAATGAGACTTTTACCACATCATTTGTAACATTACGGTCATGATTACACCGAATAATCCCTGGTCATAATCATACCAAGTCCATCTATGCACTACAGGCCACAGATGACTTTCAAAAATATAAATAAGAGGATGATGACAATGATATAAGAATTCAATAAAACAAGTTCAAGAATTATTTTATCCAGGAATTATTAACGTCCAAATTGTCAACACTATACTGTTTTGTGATGTAAAATTCAAGAATGCTCAGAAGATAATTTTCATGAAAAGATACTGGATGAAGCGCAAATATCAAGGATATTCCACTAATTTCATGGAGTATAGAAGTCAAAGTTTATCCAACAGAGTAATACCAAATACAATAACAAAGATATCACCATGCATGCGATAGAGACCGCACAAACAGGTTATTTCCGCAGATAATAATAACGGAACCAGGTCAGGTGAAATTCACACCGACAGGATGTTCCAACAGAATAATAAATGCGGAATAGTAAATGATGGAACCAGGTCCGGCGTATAGCACAGATAGGATATTCCGACAGAAATGTAAAGACGGAATAGTAAATGGAACCAGGTCCGGTGTAAAACACACAGACAGGATGTTCTAACAGAATAATAGAAGAATGTCACCAAGTATAGGGTAGACCGCGTATACAGGTTATTCCAACAGAATAATAAGAAATGGAATAACAACAGTTCTCTTCATGAATATGAAAGAATAACACCCCTTACGGGTACAACAGATAATATTCCCTACCTTAGAAGAACTGGATATAAATGAAGTAGCAGAATACTTTTCTTCTTTCTCTCTATAGTTTCTCTCTCTAGAGTTTCAATGAATTCGTAAGAAATAATGAAGAATGAGCTTTCTATTTATAGAAAAAACTGAGGGTGGCTCTTGGTCTTAACGAAGGGTCAAAATGACTCTTGGTAATATTGAAGAGACAACTACTATTTACGAAGGGGTAATTAACCCTTGGAACACCGAAGAGGCAGTTAACTCTTGGTAATATTGAAGGGACAACTACTATTGACGAAGGTAACTACTATTGACGAAGGTAATTACTATTGACGAAAGTAATTACTATTTACGAAGGTAATTACTATTTACAAAAGTAATTACTATTTACGAAAGTAATTACTATTTACGAAAGAGACTCTTTGATGACGACATATGGCCCCCCATAAATAATTAAACTTATCACCAACGTCTCATAATAGACTCTTTATATACATCAAGGATTGAATAAAAATTACCAAAAATCATTTTATTTTTTAATCAACACATAATTAATCTTTCAACAATTATTAATCATTATAACTTGTCGTCTCAATTATTGTTTAAATAATATAACATATTATACAGATGATACTGTGACAATAATTGAATCAATAATATAAGAGATATGATGCAGCAATTACTGTAGCAATAATTGAGTATTGCTGAGTGACTTCTCACGTAAGCATCAATAATCAATACCGTGTGCTACTATGCAACCACGCGTATTACTGTACTTTTACTACCGAGTAGTTCAACAGTTTTAACGGTAACACCTCCGCCGTTATTTTCATAAAGTATTTTTGTCATTTTCTCAATCCGACAATAATTCCGTTGTGGGGTCCATCAATGATTGTGCCGTCGTATTCCCCCGACAAAAAGAATATTCCCCGACCAAACGAATATTTTATAATAACTTGCGTACTATGCAACATTTATAAATATTACCCACAACTATAACATTATATCAAATCCACACCATAATTTTCAAAAATATAATTCGAGAAAATTAAATATTTATTCATAAAATCTGGGGTCTCACAATCTCCCCTCCTTATGAAATTTCGCCCTCGAAATTTACGTACGTACCTGGTATGCCGAACATGTGAGGATACCTTGACTTCACTTCAAATTCTAACTCTTGAGGTATAACCTTTGAGCGTCGAATATGATCCTTCTTATCCAAGATGTTAACACATATCTCCTCATACGTTAAATCTTCTACTATCTCGTCTGATTTTAAATTAATAATGTGGTTCGGGTCGTCCACATATTTACGTAACATCGATACGAAAAAAAAATGTTATGAACGCGCAATATATTTGGCGGTAAAATGAGTCTATAAGCCACAGTTCCTACTCAATCGAGGATTTCAAATGGGCCAATTAAATCGAGCGTTTAGACTTCTTCTATTCGTCAATTCTTGCTTCTAGAATAACGCCCTCTTGAACCTTCTTAATTCTTCACATTCATCAACTCTGAGTGTGTAGCTTGAGCGGCTTTAACTTTATCGATTAAAGTCGATTCTACTTATATATTCGTTATCTTTACGTGAGTTCGTATATTCGCACTTGTAAACGCATACGATCTTCTACTCACACGTCAGCTACCATGTTCGCTTTCCCACGATAATATTAAATGATATGATCGTAATCTTCAACAGCTCGAGCCAACGTCTTGGCACATGTTACATTCGTTTTAGGTGAAGAAAATATTTGAGGGTTTAAGAAATGGGTTTTGTACTGGGTTCAATACAAAATTTGATTTCACGCTCTGGGGTAGGCTAAGAAGTCTTCAGGAATACGTCAAGAGATTTACCAATGATAAAAATATCATTCAAAACTGTTACTCACATCTAAGACTTGGATAGTACGTCACATTGATACCAACTGTGACTTCTATCCCTTAACCTAGATAGCACCTCACAATGATACCTATCAACTTATTATCGTCATTCACGACGTCTCCTACGGAAAGTCTGTCTTCGGTGCATTCCACATAAGGAAGTCAACAATGAAAGGACTGGGCTCTTTATTTATGGCTTGAAATGACAATGATTGACTTTAGTGGTTTGGTTGCTTGAATTCGCATAACAGGTTTGTTAGGAATATGAAAGCTAACAACCTTACAAAAAGCATGATGAGTAGTTAACCAATCGATTTCTAAATCGCATCAAAGGCAACTATTTTCAAAGAGATAAGATTGACAGGTAACGTGAAAGTGTCGATTTGAATCAAACAAGATTTATAAATAGTGGAGGTGACGAAAGTTTCTCGGAGTTAACTTCAAACATTGAACACAACTAGGTGAAATAAAAGAGTGAGTAGAATCAGTATCTAACATGGTATAAACTTCGCAAGAGTTTATGACTAACATACCCGTGATAATTTTATTCAGGTTCCTCGTCACGGAAAAAACGCTCTCTCTTAAACTACCGGCTTTGACTTACCTGGGACATCCTTTGGTGCCTCCATCCTAGCTGAACTTGTCTTCGGAAAATGACAAAATCGGGCTAGGTGACCTTCTCTTCCACAATTATAGCATGCTTTAGACGGCATCACACAATTTGGACTGATGTGTCCCTCCCCTCCGCATTTGAAACATATGATAGGTGGTCGTTCTCCTTCCTTAACGACAGGTGCTGGTGCTGACGTCTTTCCATAATTGATTGAATCTTCTCTTCTTGAAATGTCCATTCTTATTGTTTTGGCCCTGAAGAACTGTATATAAATGAAGTAGCAGAATACTTTTCTTCTTTCTCTCTATAGTTTCTCTCTCTAGAGTTTCAGTGAATTTGTAAGAAATAATGAAGGAATGAGCTTTCTATTTATAGAAAAACTGAGGGTGACTCTTGGTCTTAACGAAGGGTCAAAATGACTTTTGGTAATATTGAAGAGACAACTACTATTTACGAAGGGGTAATTAACCCTTGGAACACCGAAGAGGCAGTTAACTCTTGGTAATATTGAAGGAACAACTACTATTGACGAAGGTAATTACTATTGACGAAGGTAATTACTATTTACGAAGGTAATTACTATTTACAAAAGTAATTACTATTTACAAAAGTAATTACTATTTATGAAAGAGACTCTTAGATGACGACATATGGCCCCCCATAAATAATTAAACTTATCACCAACGTCTCATAATAGACTCTTTATATACATCAAGGATTGAATAAAAATTACCAGAAATCATTTTATTTTTTAATCAACACATAATTAATCTTTCAACAATTATTAATCATTATAACTTGTCGTCTCAATTATTGTTTAAATAATATAACATATTATACAGATGATATTGTGACAATAATTGAATCAATAATATAAGAGATATGATGCAGCAATTACTGTAGCAATAATTGAGTATTGCTGAGTGACTTCTCACGTAAGCATCAATAATCAATACCGTGTGCTACTATGCAACCATGCGTATTACTGTACTTTTACTACCGAGTAGTTCAACAGTTTTAACGGTAACACCTCCGCCGTTATTTTCATAAAGTATTTTTGTCGTTTTCTCAATCCGACAATAATTCCGTTGTGGGGTCCACCAATGATTGTGCCGTCGTATTCCCCGACAAAAAGAATATTCTCCGACCAAACGAATATTTTATAACAACTTGCGTACTTTGCAACATTTAAATATTACCCACAACTATAACATTATATTAAATCCACACCATAATTTTCAAAAATATAATTCGAGAAAATTAAATATTTATTCATAAAATCTGGGGTCTTACACGTACAATGGCACAATCATTGGTGGACCCCCACAACGAATTATTTTCGGATTGAAAAAACGACAAAAATACTTTATGAAAATAACGACAGAAGTTTTACCATTAACTGTTGAATTACCCGGTAGTAAAAGTACAGTAATACGCGTGGTTGCATAGTAACACACGGTATTAATTATTGATGCTTACGTGAGAAGTCACTTAGTTATACTCAATTATTGCTACAGTAATTGCTGCATCATATCTATCATATTATTGATTCAATTATTGCCACAGTATCATCTGCATACAATATTTTTTATTAAATCAATACTTGAGACGACAAAGTTATTCATATTATAAATTTTAATATTTACAATATCTAGAAGTTCTGTCAAGGAGAGGTTTGGTCACCTAATTGCGCGCCAATAGGGAGAAATCCTTATTGGAAAGCCCCCTCTTTCCTGGGAACGACCTGGTTGATAAATATTGTGAGTTATAATATTAATGATGAATGTTGTTCGGAGTTGAATTTAGAGACGCGGACGTGATATTTGAGTCCAAAACGGCGAAATTAGTAAAAATAGTCTATAAACACAAAAATTTTCGGGATTCACTATTTGGTCAAAAAGTCAACAGTTGACTTTTTTGGGAAAATCAAACTTCAAAATTTCAAAATTTATATTTCTTATAAAAATAGTTTCATTATGTTGGAATTGTTTGTGTTAGTGAAAATCGACATTTATTCCGATGATAATTGATGTCTAGGGGTTATATCGATAAATCGAGTAATTTATCGGATAAATGAGCAATTAATTGTTACTAATTTACATGCTTATATAACTATTTGTTCACATATGTGTACTATTGAATAACATTATTTAATATTAGGGGAGTTGGTGCAAGATTGATAATACTTGCATGACTAAGTTAAAAATGGAGGTATAGATGGAGGTACTATACTGTATTTCGTATTTTTACATGATTATACTATTGATTCACATGATTGAACTATTGATTCACATTATTTACCATTAGGGGAGTTGGTGCAAGATTGATAATACTTGCAGGACTAAATTAAAAATGAAAGAAAAGTTGGAGGTATTGTACTGTAATTTTTGAGCCCCAAAACGTGTAATTATCGAAATTATATTTTTCTATAAATAGAAGCTCATTCTTCATTCATTTCTTACCAATTCACAAAAGCTTTAGAGCGATTATTATAGAGAGAAATTATAGAAAGAAGAAGAGAATGCTGCTACCTCACTATTTCAGTATCCAATTTTTCTAAAGGTAGAGAGTATTATTTCTTTCTTATCTATAAAAAGAACTTCTGTTATTCCATTCTTATTATTCTGTTGGAATAACCTGTATACGCGGGCTACCCAAATTATTCTGTTGTTCCATTCTTTATCATTCTGTTGGAATATCCTGTCTGTGCGTTCTACGCCGGACCTGGTTCCGTCTTTATTATTCTGTTAGAATATCTTGTCTGTGCGTTTTACGCCGGACCTGATTCTGTCTTTATTAATCTGTTGGAATATCATGTCTGTGCATTTTACGTCGGACCTGATTCCGTTATTTATTATTCTGTTGGAATAACCTGCCTGTTCGGTCTATCGCATGCTTGATGATTTCTTTTGTTATTCCATTCTTTATTATACTCAGTTGGTTAAAGTTTTGACTCCTATACTCCATGAAATTAGTGGAATATCCTTGATATTTGCGCTTCATCCAGTATCTTTTCATGGAAATATTCTTCTGAGCATTCTTGAATTTTACTCAACAAAGCAGTATCATGTTGACAATTTGGACGTTATTAGTTCCTGGATAAAATAATTCTTGAACTTGTTTTATTGAATTCTTATATCATTGTCATCATCCTCATGTTTATATTTTGTTGAAAGTCATCTGTGACGTATAGTTCATAGATGGACTTGGTATGATTATGACTAGGGATTATTCGGTGTAATCATGACCGTAATGTTACAAATGATGTGGTAAAAATCTTCATTGGCCCGTAGTGCATTGATGGAGAGTTGTTGACATGATCATGACCATTAATGAATACATAAATATTCTTGGCCCGTAGTGCATGGATAATTGTGGTCGTGATACTAAAGAATATCCTTGGTCGTAGTGCAGGGGTGATTCGATGATGTGGATTATTTATTAAGCTGAGTCCCAGCGATAAAAGTGATGAAAAATCTTTTAAATCATAAAAGATAGTAGATTTTATTCTCTACTTGACTCTTTTAATGGATTGCTTGTTCCGCTGCAGTTAAACTTGATGGTTGTTATATTGTATCAGTTTAACACTGATGAAGACTAACGGTAATATATTCTGTATTATCTTAGTCATAATATTTCCTACTGGGCTAGTTGAGCTCACCCTTTTAATTTTATTGTTCTCTTCGGGAAATGAGAACGTAGCAAGGACTAGTCGGGGAACGGAGTGACGAACCAGATGATAGTATTAGTAGTCCTCACTATTCTGTGAAATAGTGTTATAATAATTGTAATAAGGACTCCTTTTGAGTTTGTATACTCTCTAGTAGACAATATTTGTATTCAAACTCACAGTTTATGTTTTGTCGTATTGTACACGACAGTTGTATTATTAATTTGTATTTGAATTTATGTACCATGTATTTGACGACTCAGAATAGTTGATGTATACCTGTTTTTGGGGCGTCACATAACGTGTTTTTGCCTCATAAATTTTATAATAATAAAAAGGATGAATGACACTTCTGTCCCTTTAAGTTGTCACTCACTTTCAAAGTCGTCCTTAAAGTTTATTTTTCGTCAATGAGGTCCTTAAAGTTACATTTTTGGTGTTTTCGTTCCTCTTACCCATTTGCCCCCTACCGACCCATTTGATCCAACCCGATCCAGTTTGACCCAACCCAAACTTTTAATATTTAAAATCAAATAATTATTTTTAATATTTTAAAATAAAATAATTATTTTAAAAATAGTTATTTAAAATATTTAAAAGAAAATATTATTTTTAAAATAGTAATTATATTTAATATTTTAAAATAAAATATTTAAAAAAATTAAATAATAATTTAATTTAATATTTTAATACAAAATATATTCTTAAAATAATTTAAAAATAATAATTCTTTTAAATAATTTAAAAAATGACATTCTTTTTAAAATATTTAATATTTAAAAAAATATTATTTTTAAAAAGTTTTAAAAATAATTATTATTTTAAGGAAAAAATAATAGAAACTTTTATTTTTTCAAAAATGTGTAAAGTTTCATAAAATATAGATTCAAAAAAATAAAGTTAAAATTATCTAAATCTTAATTATTTTTATGAAAATTTACACATCTTTAAAAAAATTATTTTTGTTTGATGAAAATAAAGTTTTACTTTTTTGAATATATATTTTATAAAACCTTACTCATTTTTAAAAAAAAATGAAAAATGTTCAAATTTTTTTCCAAAAAATAATAATAATTTTTAAAACTTTTTAATTTATTTTTAAAAAAGAAGAAGTTAAAACAGTTATTTTTATTAATTTTTTTACTATTTTTTGTAATTTAATTTCTATTTTTTAGTTTTTGCTTTTAAAAATTCTAATATTAAATATAATAATGGTAAAGATATTAATTTTTTTCTGAAATTTTTTTCCATAAAAAATATAAAAAATCTACATTTTTTTTAAAAATAAAGTTTTATTTTTAATCTATATTTTAGGAAGCTTTACTCATTTTTGAAAAAAAATCGAATATTTTTTTCTTAAAATAAAATTATTTTATAACTTTTTAAAAATAATATTTTATTTTAAATATAACAAATAAATATTATTTTAAAATATTATAAATACTAATTATTTTTAAATTATATTTTGTTTTAAATTATTAAATATAATTATTATTTTAATTATTTTTTAAAATAATATTTTCTTTTCAAATATTAAAAATAATTATTATATTTTAAAATATTAAAAATAATTATTATTTTTACAATAATAATTTATTTTAAAATGTTAAATATAATTATTATTTTAAAATGGTATCAAAGGTTAGGGATATGATCCCTAGCTAAGATGTGAGACTAGAACTAGGAGGGGAGAGACGGAGAATTTCTTCGCTAGTATGACCTACCTAAGTTTATTTGGTATTTAATTGGTTGGTCAGAGTATATGGATAATATGTTGCATGTCAATTAACCCTTGTTTTGTGGCAGTATTTGAAAATGACATCCGAGAATGTTGAGAACATCAATGGAGCACAGGAGACCGTTGAGTCTCCACAGATCAATAACCAGGACAATGTGCATCAGCAAGGCGACAATCCTCATGCAAACAACAACATTGACTAAATGATGAACGATGGAATATTCCGAGGCTTCATGCAATTCATGCAACATCAGGCGAGAGCTGCTCTTGTCCAAAATGTAGGTGGAAACACTGAAAACTCTTGGACGGTTACCGCTAAACAGTTCAAGGAGCTGGGACCACCGGAGTTTATTGGAGAGCCAAAACCACTTAAGGTTAAAGCATGGATAAAGCAGATCACCAGGATATTTGATGTCTTGGGATGCTCCGTGGAGCAAAAGGTTCCCTTCGCCACCTTCATGTTGCGTGAAGAGGCAGATTACTGGTGGAAATCTGTAAAACGTACCCAGCCTGACGCACTCAAGATGTCATGGGAGAAGTTCCAAGAGCTATTCAACGACAAGTACTTTCTCGAAAGTATTCGTCACATGAAGGAGGTGGAGTTTATCAAGTTGGAACAAAAAAATATGACTGTGTCGTAATACGAGGCTAAATTTTCGGAGTTATCCCGGTTTGCATCTCATTTGGTCGATAATGAGGAGCAAATTACGTGAATGTTTTTAAGAGGTTTGAAACCGGAGATACGTCAATGTCTAATTTCTCATAAACTGTGTTTGTACTCAGATGTTGTAAATAGGGCTCAGTTATTGGAGCGCGGTAACGAGTCAACGCAATCAAGGGAAAGCAGCCGGCAACATGAAAATACCAGTGGTAACAGTCATCAAAACGGTGACAACAAGCGTGGAGGGAATTAACATGCCATAAATGGTAACCACTTCGGTGGTAATCATGACCAAGACAGTAAAAATGGACATTTCAAAAAAAGGAGATTCAACAATGATGGAAAGACGTCAGCACCAGCAACCGTGGTTAAGGAAGGAGAACGACCACCTATCATATGCTTCAAATGCGGAGGGGAGGGACATATCAGTCCAAACTGCGCGATGCCATCCAAAGCGTGTTATAATTGTGGAAGAGAAGGTCACCTAGCCCGATTTTGTCGCTCACCGAAGACAATTTCAGCTAGGATGGAGGCACCAAAGGCCGTCCCAGAAAAGTCAAAGCCGGTAGTGCAAGGGAGAGCGTTTGTTGTGGGAAGAAAGCAAGGAACCCGAACGAGGTCATCACGGGTAAGCTTATCATAAACTCTAGCGAAGTCTATACCTTATTTGATACCGATTCTACCCATTCTTTTATTTCTCCTACTTGCGCTCAACGATTAAATTTGACTCCGGAGAAATTAGACTTTGACTTATCTGTTGAAACTCCATTAGGAGAAACCTTCATTACATCCACTGTTTATAAGTCTTGTTTGATTCAAATCGGTAACCGCATGTTACCTGTCGATCTTATCTCCTTAAAAATACTTGCATTTGACGTGATTCTAGGGATTGATTGGTTAACTACTCATCATGCTAAAATTAATTATTTTCGTAAGGTTGTTAGCTTTCATATTCCTAATAAACCTATTATGCGAATTCAAGCGACCAAACCATTAAAATCAATCATGGTCATCTCAAGCCATAAAGCTATTCGTTTACTGAAAAATGGATGTCAAGCTTTCTTAGCTCATGTCACGGATTTAAACAAAAATACGTTAGATTTGAAGGATATTTCTATTGTTAATAAATTTCCTGACGTATTCCTTGAAGAACTTCCTGGCCTACCCCCAGAGCGTGAAGTTGAATTTTGTATCGACATTGAACCGGTAAAAAACCTATTTCCAAAGCCCCATATCGAATGGCTCCTATTAAACTTCAGGAGTTAAAGACCTAATTGCAGGAATTATTAGACATTGGTTTCATTCGTCCTAGTACGTCTCCTTGGGGTGCTCCTGTTCTATTCGTGAAGAAGAAAGATGGGAGTATGCGACTTTGTATTGATTATTGGGAGTTGAATCATGTCACCATCAAAAATAGGTACTCATTGCCACGTATTGATGAACTGTTTGATCAATTACAAGGAGCACATTTTTTTTCAAAGATCGATCTTCGTTCTGGATATCATCAGCTGAAGGTTAAAACTGAGGATATTCCAAAGACTGCCTTCAGAACTTGGTACGGTCATTATGAATTCTTAGTCATGTCTTTTGGATTGACTAATGCTCCTGCTGCCTTCATGGATATGATGAACCGAGTATTCAAGGAATATTTGGATCACTTTTTGGTCGTCTTTATTGATGACATCCTTATTTATTCCAAAAGTCATGAAGATCATGAGCAACACTTGAGGCTGATACTCCAAAAGCTTCGTGAATATAAGCTTTATGCCAAGTTAAAGAAATGCGAGTTCTGGCTTGAGGAAGTAGCATTCCTTGGGCACGTAGTATCAAGTCATGGAATATCCGTTGACCCTGCAAAGATTGAAGCTATTCAAAGCTGGGAGCAACCCAAATCAGTGACCGAAGTACGTAGCTTTCTCGGTTTAGCTGGTTATTATAGGAGATTCGTGGAAGGATTTTCTCGAATCGCTACTCCATTAACTCAGCTGACTCGGAAAGATACAAAGTTCGGTTGGAGCGAGGAATGTGAGAAGAGTTTTCAAGAACTCAAAAGGAGACTCATTTCAGCACCTGTTCTGACAATCCCATCTGGTTCGGAGGGATTTGTCATATACAGTGATGCTTCGGGCAAAGGGTTAGGATGTGTTCTCATGCAACATGGGAAAGTCATAGCCTATGCCTCAACACAACTCAAAGAATATGAGAGGAATTATCCTACTCATGATCTAGAGTTGGCAGCTGTTGTCTTCGTACTTAAAATTTGGAGGCATTACTTGTATGGAGAGAAAGTAGAGATCTTTACGGATCATAAAAGCCTCAAATATTTCTTCACTCAAAAGGAACTCAACATGCGACAACGACGTTGACTTGAACTGTTGAAAGATTATGATCATACTGATGAATGGGTAGTATACCCATGAATTGGATATAGTTGGACTTAAATTATTGCATTCTTAAGTTATTTAGTAGCATTTTTATTGTGTTTATATCTTTTTTTGCAGATTTGGAAGCTGAAGGGGGCAATTATGGGAAATTCAAGCAAATAATGGCAATTCGGTAATTATGGAGAAGTCCAGCGCCGGGGCGCTGGAAACTATACTATCTACAGCGCCGGGGCGCTGAGCCTCGGCTGGCGTTGACTGGATTAGCGCGTTTGACTTCTGGTTGGACTTAATTTGGTCATTGGGAGCTAAAATAAAACCTAATTGGAGAAGGATTGTGGGGGGCATATAAAAAGAAACTAAGTGCTGAAATAAGGGGATCTTTTTGGACTATTATTATTGGGAGGATTCAACAAGTTCTCCATTGAGGGCTACGCGAGATTGCTTGGAGATTAAGGATTGGCTACAGAGTTTATTCTTTTTCTCCTTATTTTTACTTTGTAATTCTTTAAGGATGATTTGTCAACAATTAATGGTTTTTATTTCCGTGATGAACTAATTCTTTCATTAAGATTTCAATTGAACCTTTTATGACTATAAATTAGTTATTAACTCATTCTAATTATTTATGTTGAAGTGAATTGTTTATGATGTTTTGATTTTATTGATTAATTATTTGGCCAATAATTACCTTGTTATTCTAGAAGGAATTGGAAAAGGAATTCTAGGGTTAGAACTGGGCATGATAACATGTGACTTGATTATTTGCATAATTGGGTTTGTGAACTGAATGGAAATATCTGTTCACCGCATGTAACACATAGGGAATTGGAATTGGAAAGAGTTTAATTCAATTGTTTTGCATAGGAATATAGCAAGATTAATCTGGATTAAATAGAAGGCAATTGATCACTTGGAAAAGGACTTTTGGCATTTGAGAATTCCTGTTAACAATTCAGTAGACATAATAATTGGGATGAGTAGGTAACTAATTTATAGTTCATAATTGGGGATATTGAAGTCTTAATCTTTATCTATCGGAAATTATTCATTCAAGTATTAGTTTATTTATTCGTTTATTTTAGGATAATATCTTTTCGTGTTTAATTTTGTGTTAATAATTCCGAAAATCATAATTTATTCTTGTTCGAATAAAATTGAATTGATATAGTATTAGTAGTTGGGATTTATTAATTAGAATTCTCTGTGGGAACGATACTCAACTTATCACTTTATTACTTGTTGACCACGTATACTTGCGTGTGTGCGTAATTAGATTTTACTCAACAAGTTTTTGGCGCCGTTGCCGGGGAATTTTTATTAATATTAATTTCATATTAGTTATAATCAATTCGGTTTTAATTTGAACGCTACGTAATCTTTCTTCTTGGATTGGCAGGAATTTGTGTATGCACACTAGATCGAAAGCTAGAAAGGAACTTCTTACGTATACAGACAACCTTGAGAAAAAGTTCCAGACAGTGCGTTTGAATAGTGAGGTTATACATCTGGAAGAAGACCGGACAACTCAAGAAATTCTCGTAAACATGGCAGAGAACGAACAGAAATCCCTTAGGGATTACGCCCTGCCAAACGTCACGGATTTACAGTCAAGTATTAAGAGACCGGCAATCAATGCAAACAGTTTCGAGATAAAACCGGGATCAATTCAGATGCTACATAATATATGCCAGTTTGGGGGTACTTCAATAGATGATCCTAATGAACATATCTTGAGCTTCTTGGAGGTTTGCGATACCTTCAAATTTAACAATGTATCGGAAGACGCTATAAGGTTGAGGATGTTCCCGTTCACTTTAAAAGATAAAGCACGAAGCTGGTTACACTCCTTGCCTCCTGGTTCAATCACCACATGGGATGACTTAGCTCAAAAATTTTTAGCCAAGTTCTTCCCACCAGCGAAGTCGGCAAAACTACGGAACGATATTCATACTTTCGGACAACTTGAGGCAGAATCATTATATGAGGCATGGGAAAGGTTTAAGGATATGCTCCGTAAAGCCCTCATCATGGAATCCCGCAGTGGATGCAATTAGGGATATTTTGTGATGGTTTTCACGCGTCCACGAGGTCTAGTATTGATGCAGCAGCGGGAGGAGCGATCATGTCCAAAAATTTTGATGAGGCATATCAATTGTTAGAAACAATGGTCACCAACAACTATCAGTGGCCCATGACGAGGACCAACCATCCAAAAGCATCGGGAAAGTATGAAGTGGACACGCTGACAGCATTAACAGCACAAGTGACTGCAATAGCTAAGCATATAGAAATATGGCATCCACAAGCCACACATCAGGTAGCGATGGTTTGTGAGTTGTGTGCTGGGGGTCATGCGACGGATCAGTGTGCTATAAATTCTGAATCAGCACAATTCGTAGGAAACTATAATCGCTCAACTCAACCGTATCCAACTCAAAATGCTTATAATCCAGATTGGAAGAATCATCCAGGGTTCTCTTGGAGTAACAATCAAGCTGCAGCTCAACCACCTAGACAACAACACACTTCCGAATTTCAAAACCAACCTCAACAACCAGAGAGGATACCAAGTTGGGAAGCAGCCTTGGAAAAATTCATTAGAGCGTCGGACAAAAAGAACGAGGAACAAGACAAGAAATTGAATCAATTAGATCTGACTTTGCAAAGCCATGGGGCATCGTTAAAGAATCTGGAAAATCAATTGGGGCAAATAGCACATGCATTGAATACCTGTCCACTAGGAACGCTCCCGAGTGATACAGAAATAAATCCGGGCAGAAATGAGCACTGCAAAGCAGTAATCTTACGAAGTGGGAAGGAGTTGCAAACAGTCAAGGATAAAGAAAAGGGGGACAACGCAACAGCTGAAATAGAAGAAGTTGTGGAAACCGGGAAAGATAAAGAGGAAATAGGAGAGGCAAATGCATCCGGGCCGACTCCAACACTACCACCCATACCATATCCGCAGAGATTTCAGAAATCCAAGTTAGACAAGCAGTTTTCAAGATTTTTGGATATTTTTAAAAAATTTCATATCAACATCCCATTCGCCGAAGCTTTAGAACAAATGCCGAGCTATGCGAAGTTCATGAAGGATGTGCTATCAAAGAAAAGGAAACTAGGAGATTTTAAAACAGTGGCGCTAACCGAAGAATGTAGCGCAATTATTCAGAACAAGTTACCTCCGAAGTTGAAAGATCCAGGTAGCTTTACTATTCCATGCGATATTGGTAATCAGTTTTCGGGAAGAGCACTGTGTGATTTGGGGGCCAGTATTAATTTGATGCCATTATCAGTCTACCGTCAGTTCGGGCTCCAGGCACCAAAACCGACAAATATCAGTTTACTGTTGGCAGACCGATCAGTTACATATCCACGAGGTATCGTTGAAGACGTATTAGTAAGGGTGGATAAATTCATCTTTCCAGCAGACTTCGTTATCTTGGATTGTGAAGCAGATACGGAACTTCCCATCATTCTCGGACGACCATT
Source organism: Panax japonicus (assembly GCA_020205505.1). Classification (NCBI taxonomy): domain Eukaryota; kingdom Viridiplantae; phylum Streptophyta; class Magnoliopsida; order Apiales; family Araliaceae; genus Panax; species Panax japonicus. The sequence goes on from CM035096.1 coordinate 67,285,086, forward strand.
TTTAGCAACGGGGAGAACGTTAATCGACGTGCACAAAGGAGAATTGACGATGAGAGTTGACGATCAACAGGTCACTTTTAATGTGTTTAAATCAATGTCTTATCCGAAGGAAAAAGGTGAGTGTTTGCGGGTGGATTTAATGGAGGAGATAGTTAATCACAAGATTTGCGGTAATTACTCAGAGGATCCGATAGAATCCATGTTGCTTGGAGCAGCCAACGATAGTGTTGATGCAGACAATGAGCAGGTAAAATGGCTAGACACATTATCATTCTACCGGAAGAGTAATCAACCATTCGACACCCTGGAGAGGCCCAAAACTGAAGATAAAAAGTGCAAACCTTCGATAGAAGAGCCACCGGTGTTGGAATTAAAGCCACTTCCCTCTCATCTTGAATATGCTTATCTAGGGAAAGACTCGACTCTACCAGTTATTGTTTCGACAAAGTTAAATGACACCCAAAAAGAAAAATTGCTGCGGGTTCTGCGCGAGTTCAAAACAGCGATTGGGTGGACTATAGCGGACATTCGAGGTATTAGCCCATCTTTCTGTATGCATAAGATTTTAATGGAAGAGGGATCAAAACCAACCATTGAGATGCAAAGAAGGTTAAATCCCATTATGAAAGATGTGGTGAAAAAGGAAATTATAAAATGGCTGGATGCCGGTATTATTTACCCAATTTCAGACAGTTCATGGGTAAGTCCTGTACAGTGTGTACCAAAAAAGGGGGGCATGACTGTGGTAAAAAACGAAGCTCATGAGCTTATCCCAACGAGAACTGTTACAGGCTGGAGAGTATGCATGGATTACCGCAAGTTGAATAAAGCCACACGCAAAGATCACTTTCCCTTGCCATTCATTGATCAGATGTTGGACAGGTTAGCCAGACATCAATTCTACTGTCTGTTAGATGGATTTTCGGGGTACAATCAAATTGCCATAGCACCGGAAGATCAAGAAAAGACCACGTTCACATGTCCATACGGTACGTTTGCATTCCGGCGTATGTCATTTGGTTTATGTAATGCGCCGGCAACCTTTCAACGCTGTATGATGGCAATCTTCTCTGATATGGTCGAACATAATTTAGAGGTATTCATGGATGATTTCTCCGTGTTTGGTGACAGTTTCGACTCGTGTTTGAAGAATCTGATCTTGGTGTTAAAAAGATGTGTGGAGACTAACCTGGTGCTTAACTGGGAAAAATGTCATTTTATGGTGCAAGAAGGGGTTATTCTGGGCCATAAGGTTTTCGCATCCGGATTGGAGGTGGATAGAGCGAAAATTGATACAATTGAGAAATTGCCTCCTCCATCATCTGTGAAAGGCATTCGAAGCTTTTTGGGACATGCAGGGTTCTATAGACGCTTTATTAAAGATTTTTCAAAGATTTCGAAACCCCTATGCTCACTTTTGGAGAAAGATGTGCTGTTTAAGATGGATCAGGCATGCATCGAGGCATTTGAGGTATTAAAGAAGAAATTGGTCTCTGCACCAATCATTGTAGCACCCGATTGGTCTTTACCGTTCGAATTGATGTGCGACGCCAGTGATTACGCGGTGGGAGCCGTATTGGGACAACGTCATGATAAGATTTTTCATACTATCTATTACTCAAGTAAGACATTGACGGATGCCCAGCTGAACTACACAACAACCGAAAAAGAATTACTTGCAGTGGTGTTTGCTTTTGACAAATTCAGAGCTTATCTCCTAGGCACCAAGGTAATTGTCTACACTGATCATTCGGCTATTAAATATCTGATTGAAAAGAAAGATGCTAAACCGCGATTAATACGATGGGTACTATTGTTACAAGAATTTGATCTGGAGATCCGGGACAGAAAAGGTACAGAAAACCAAGTGGCGGATCATCTGTCTCGGTTAGAAAATATAGAGAAACAGAGAGAAGACAACGTAGTTATTAATGAAAAATTTCCGGATGAGCAACTGTTCCGGGTAACTACCATATTGCCTTGGTATGCTGACTATGTCAACTATGTGGTTGCCAAAGTATTACCGCCGGATTTGACCTCACAACAACGAAAGAAGTTTCTCCACGATGTGAAGCAATACTATTGGGAAGAACCATTTTTGTTTAAAGTTTGTGCAGATCAAATGATAAGACGTTGTGTTCCTCATGAAGAAATGGATAGTATATTAGGCCACTGCCACTCCTCATATTACGGAGGTCATTATTCCGGTGATAGAACAGCAGCAAAAGTACTACAATCGGGATTTTTCTGGCCTTCTTTATTCAAAGATGCTTATCTCTTTGTGCTGAAATGCGATCGATGCCAACGCGTAGGTAATATCTCCAAGCGCAATGAAATGCCACTTAACACAATTCTAGAGGTGGAACTATTCGACGTATGGGGAATCAATTTTATGGGACCATTTCCATCTTCGTTTAAGAATCATTACATCTTGTTAGCAGTCGATTATGTTTCCAAATGGGTAGAGGCCGTAGCGTTACCCACAAATGATGCCAACGTTGTTATCCGATTTTTAAAGAAGAACATTTTTACCCGATTTGACACTGAGAGCTATAATAAGTGATGAGGGGACTCACTTCTGTAATAAGCAGTTCATCAAATTGCTTGTAAAGTATGGGGTTCGTCACAAAATTGCAGCCGCATATCACCCACAAACCAATGGCCAAGCAGAGGTGTCGAATAGGGAAGTTAAGAGGATCCTAGAAAAAGTAGTCAATCCGTCACGAAAAGATTGGGCAGTGCGGCTTGACGATGCTCTCTGGGCCTATCGAACAGCGTACAAAAATCCGATCGGCATGTCACCGTACAGAATGGTATTCGGAAAGGCGTGTCACTTACCGGTCGAGCTAGAACACAGTGCACATTGGGCCATTCGAAAACTAAACTTTGATCTAGAAGCAGCGGGGGCGAAAAGGTTACTGCAATTGAACGAGATGGATGAATTCCGGTTCAATGCATACGAAAATGCTAAGCTCTACAAGGAGAAAGTAAAAGCTTGGCACGATAAAAAAATTCTTGACAGAACATTTGCACCGGGCTAACAAGTACTACTGTTCAACTCACGCTTGCGTTTATTTCCGGGAAAATTGAAATCCAGGTGGTCCGGGCCATTTGTAGTTATATCTGTCGCTCCACACGGCAACATTGAGGTCGAGAAACCGAATTCACAGCGTACATTCAAGGTCAATGGTCAACGTCTGAAACATTATTAGAGTAAACCAATCGAACGACAAGCTACGGCCAAGTACCTCTCCGAACCAGTCGACAACTGAACAACACCGAAAAGTCGGGCTAACGACTGTAAACCAAGCGCTTCTTGGGAGGCAACCCATTGAGTTCTACAATTTTGACGTTATTTAATTTTCTTTTAATTTATTTTACTTTTATGTATTTTTATTTTTTGTTTAGTTTCGAAGAATACAATTCTGCTAGGCTAATTCTTAATGATTTTCCATGTATGGGAATGGTACACAGGTAAACTCAGCGCCCCGGCGCTCCCATTACTAAGGACCCAGCGCCCCGGCGCTAGGCACCAGAATCTGCAAACCAAGCCCAGCGCCCCGGCGCTGGCATCCCATTCATTTACAGCGCCCCGGCGCTAAGCACCAGAACCTAAAAGTCCTGCCCAGCGCCCCGGCGCTGGCTTCCAAGGCATTTCCAGTGCCCCGGCGCTATACCATCCCAACAGCCTCTGCCATTCAGCGCCCCGGCGCTCTACATAAGGTGAAACCCAGCGCCCCGGCGCTGGGATCAGGTTAGGCTATAAAATTTTAACTCTCAACCGTTTCCTTCTCACCCCACTCCATTCACACGCCGGCAACTCAGGTCAGTTACTCTTCCAAACTCTCCCATTCTCCTAAATTCCTTTCCCCCTCTCCAAATCACACGGATTCTTGGATAATAGTTCTCCCACACATCTACCGCACCTCAATAACTGTGTCGGATTCTTGTGTGCCGAGTTATACTCCTCCAACTTCTTTGAAGGTAGCAACGACTCTCTACATGGCATCCAAACGTCACCGTGGCGAAGGGTCTGGGGCCGCTTCAGTTTCACCTCCAAAATTTGACAGCCGGCGTTTAGTTAGTCTCGCAGCTCAAGAACGCTACAGCCGCATGGCCACCCGCTCACTAGTCCCCGAACGTGGTCTCCGTCCCGATCAAACCAAGGATGGAGAAATCGCAGTGATGATTGCTGAACGAAACTGGTTCTCCCTCACCGAACAGCCTGACCCGGCAGTGATCGCAGTTGTTAAAGAATTCTACGCTAACTTGCCCGAACATGACCATTATGGGGTATTTGTCAGAGGTAAAACCGTGGAAATCGGCGAGGAGGATATAAATGGGTGCTATCAACTACCATTAGAGGGCCTTCATGATGCATATGCTAGTTTAGTGAGTGACGGGCCGAACTATGACCAGATTATTCGGGAGCTGTGTCAACCGGGCACTACATGGACCCTGCATGAGCATGGCAGCATGACTTTTCCATTATCTCACCTCAGTCTATATGGAAAGGCATGGTATGCCTTCATCTGTGCTAAATTGATGCCCTGCACACATGTGAGTTACGTAACCAAAGAAACGGCTGTGCTATTATACTCCATCATACAAGGCTTCAGCATTGATGTCGGCCATCTTATTCAGCAATCTATGCTCCGCGCTTCTCGCAGCGGGACCACAGGAGGGTTACCCCATCCGTCATTGATCTGCGTATTATGTGCTAAGTTTGGGGTCAAATGGAAATCCGACGAGATGATTCAAACTCCTATGCCCGTGTTGGACCACAACTTGATCCGTCGTTATAAAGTGTGGTCCGGTGGAGCTAATCACCCTAGGGGACTGGTTTCATTATTCCCCAAGTTACGTCTACACAAGCCCCACCCCCTCAGGCTCCACCTACTTACGGCCAATGACAGCAGCTCATCGAGGTGTGGTCCCTGCCGCTGTCCAGAGGGAGATAGACGGCTGGTTTTACAACATTGAGTCCCAGAATGTGCGCTTATCGGAATGCCAAGATGTGATTTTCAAGTATTTAGTTGACCAATTTGCTGCGCAGAATGCACTAACCGTCCAAACCCATCCGGGCGTTCCACTTAGCCATTTCCCAACGGCTCCCGTTCTGCCAGTATTTCCCCCTTCCGACCAAGAGATGAGCGAGGACGATGCTCCGCCAGAAGAATAAGCTCATCAGGGAAGTCCTCTGTTTTATTTTGCCTTATTTTTCGCATGAGGACATTGCTCTGGATTAGTTTGGGGGTAGTTAGGTTTTATTTTAAACATAAAAAAAACAAAAAAAAAACAAAATAAAAAATAAAGTTGTAGTTTGTTATTAGTTTGTGGATTGATTATGAGTAAAGTTGCATTTAGGATTGCATGTTAATTCCAGTTTGTGATAGTGCGTATATCTGGAGCCAAGGATGAAAGTAGAATTGCATGAACAAGTCTAGTAAGGATTGTTGATTCAGTGATATGATTTTCTTGACATAAAATGGATCTTTATCTGTTTGACATTGATATTATAGGAAAGCACTTTGACAAAACGACCATGTTGGCTATGATAGTTTAAATGGTTAAATAATAGAGTTCTAGAGAAGGATTGCTAATGATATGGAAGAACAATTTGAATAACTAGAGGAGACTGAATTTATGCATAAACTCGAGTTTGGGGGAAAATATTTGGAATATATAAAAAGAAAAAAAATGTGTTGAGTTTTGTGGTGGGTTGAGGAGAAACACTACCCATAAACACAAGCGTGAGACGGAGCGTAAAACGCACTCACCAACCGTCTATATAAAATATATATATATATATATATATATATATATATATATATATATATATATATATATATACAGAGTGACTAATCTTGTTTCGGGGCCTTTGTTACTTGAGCAAGTACGCCCGAAGGGGTATCTTAAAACCTAGCGCCCTAAGGTCTTATATGGTCTGGGAGTCGTTGGTCGAAAGCTCGCTAAGGGGCAACACTATTAGCCTAATGAGATGAGACATTGCACAGTCATTTATAAAAAAAAAAAAAAGAAAGAAAAGAAAAGCATAAGTATTCCATGTTGACTTTTGAATTCGGATAAGTGTTTGAATTCAGTTGAAACAAGTATATTTGATGAGTTCTCCAGTTTACACTGTATGATGCCTACTAAGAAAGTTGTTATCTTTCATATTTTTGTCTTTCATGGGTTAGCATGGTTGTTGGACACACACGCACAATATCAATAATAACAGATTTAGATCCGTTGATTGTTGGGATATTGTCGATCTGCTTTTGCATGATGAATTAGCATGTTTACGTGATTTTTCTGAGGCATATGGATATACGCGAGCTCTTGAATTGCTGGAATTACGAACATATAAATATAAATAGTTTGTGTTTGCATGATGTTTAGTTTTGTTTGTGAGTTTATGTTTTGTCGCATGAGGACACGCAACGATTTAAGTTTGGGGGTATTTGATGAATGGGTAGTATACCCATGAATTGGATATTGTTGGACTTAAATTATTGCATTCTTAAGTTATTTAGTAGCATTTTTATTGTGTTTATATATTGTTTTGCAGATTTGGAAGCTGGAGGGGGCAATTATGGGAAATTCAAGCAAATAATGGCAATTCGGTAATTATGGAGACATCCAGCGTCGGGGCGCTGAGCCTCGGCTGGCGTTGACTGGATTAGCGCGTTTGACTTCTGGTTGGACTTAATTTGGTCATTGGGAGCTAAAATAAAACCTAATTGGAGAAGGATTGTGGGGGGCATATAAAAAGAAACTAAGTGCTGAAATAAGGGGATCTTTTTGGACTATTATTATTGGGAGGATTCAACAAGTTCTCCATTGAGGGCTACGCGAGATTGCTTGGAGATTAAGGATTGGCTACAGAGTTTATTCTTTTTCTCCTTATTTTTACTTTGTAATTCTTTAAGGATGATTTGTCAACAATTAATGGTTTTTATTTCCGTGATGAACTAATTCTTTCATTAAGATTTCAATTGAACCTTTTATGACTATAAATTAGTTATTAACTCATTCTAATTATTTATGTTGAAGTGAATTGTTTATGATGTTTTGATTTTATTGATTAATTATTTGGCCAATAATTACCTTGTTATTCTAGAAGGAATTGGAAAAGGAATTCTAGGGTTAGAACTGGGCATGATAACATGTGACTTGATTATTTGCATAATTGGGTTTGTGAACTGAATGGAAATATCTGTTCACCGCATGTAACACATAGGGAATTGGAATTGGAAAGAGTTTAATTCAATTGTTTTGCATAGGAATATAGCAAGATTAATCTGGATTAAATAGAAGGCAATTGATCACTTGGAAAAGGACTTTTGGCATTTGAGAATTCCTGTTAACAATTCAGTAGACATAATAATTGGGATGAGTAGGTAACTAATTTATAGTTCATAATTGGGGATATTGAAGTCTTAATCTTTATCTATCGGAAATTATTCATTCAAGTATTAGTTTATTTATTCGTTTATTTTAGGATAATATCTTTTCGTGTTTAATTTTGTGTTAATAATTCCGAAAATCATAATTTATTCTTGTTCGAATAAAATTGAATTGATATAGTATTAGTAGTTGGGATTTATTAATTAGAATTCTCTGTGGGAACGATACTCAACTTATCACTTTATTACTTGTTGACCACGTATACTTGCGTGTGTGCGTAATTAGATTTTACTCAACACATACCACCCAATACCATCCTGGAAAAGCGAACGTGGTAGCTGACGCATTGAGTAGAAGATCATATGCGGGAACGAGTGCAATATTCACAACACAAAAGCCCATTTTGTGTGACTTGCAAAGGATGGAGATAGAGTTAAAGACTGCAGGGACCCATGTGATGATGGCGAATATACGAGTAGAACCGACTTTAATTGATAAAGTTAAAGTTGCTCAAGTTACAGATCCGGAGCTGATGCGTATGAGGAAGAAAGTGCAAGAAGGTGTTATGCCGGAAGCAAGAATCGATGAAGAAGAAATACTTCGAGTCAAATCCAGACTTTGTGTTCTTAACGACCCTGATTTAAAGTATAAAATCATGATGGAGGCGCACAACACACCGTTTGTAATCCATCTTGGGAGTACCAAAATGTATCGTGATCTTCGTCATACATTTTGGTGGAGCAATATGAAGATAGAGATAGCGCTATTTATCTCAAGGTGTCTAATTTGTCAATGAGTTAAAGCGGAGCATCAAGTACCAAAAGGTCCATTGAAACCACTTGAAATTCTAGAATGGAAGTGGGAGCACATTACCATTGATTTGGTTACCGGACTTCCCAAAGTTTCTCAAGGCATAGATGCGATTTAGGTCATTGTTGATAGATTGACCAAGTCTGCTCATTTCTTACCGATACGAGAAACTTATACACTTGAACGTCTTACTCGTATGTACATAAACGAGGTTTTAAGATTGCATGGTATGCCAGTATCCATAGTTTCTGATCGAGATCCAAGATTCACTTCAAGATTTTGGGTTAGTTTGCAAAAAGCTACGGGCACGGATTTACGATTTAGCTCGACATATCATCCTCAGACGGACGGGCAGTCGGAGAGGACGATTCAAACTCTTGAAGATCTATTAAGACTCTGTGTCCTTGAATTTAAGGGAAGTTGGGATAAGTTCTTACCATTGGTGGAGTTTTCCTACAACAACAGTTATCAAGCAAGTATTGGCATGGCTCCATTCGAGGCGTTGTATGGAAGAAAGTGTCGTTCTCCAGTATGCTAGGATGAGGTGGGTGAAGCAACGTTGTTGGGACCAAAGTTGGTACGTATGACTACGAAAAAGATTCAAATGATCTGACAACGTATAAAAACCTCACAAGATCGACAAAAGAGTTATGCTGATCTTCATCGAAAGGACGTAGAATTCGATATTGGAGATCATGTGTTGTTACGTGTTGCTCCGTGGAAAGGAGTTACAAGATTTAGAAAGAGGGGAAAGCTCGATCCTCGATTCATCTTCCCATTTTTAATCCTCGACCGAGTAGGAACTATGGCCTATAGACTTGCGTTACCGCTAAGTATGTCTCGTGTTCATAACGTTTTTCACATATCCATGTTACGTAAATATGTCAAAAATCCGAACCACATTATTGAGTTAGAACCGGACGAAATAGAGGAAGATTTAACGTATGAAGAGGTTCCTGTTAAAATCTTGGATAAGAAGGAACATATTCTACGCTCCAAGGTTATACCTCAAGTCAAAATTTTGTGGAGAAACCACGATGTTGAGAAAATGACCTGGGAGTTAGAATCTGAAATGAAATCAAAGTATCCTCACCTCTTCGACATACTAGGTAGGCACCCTAATTTCGAGGGCGAAATTTCATAAGAAGGGGAGGTTGTAAGACCCCAACTTTTTGAATAAAGATTAAATTTTCTTGAAATATATTTTTGAATATTATGGTGTGGATTTGATATAATGTTATAGTTGTGGGTAATATTTACAAATTTTGCAAAGTACGCAAGTTGTTATATAATATTCGATTGGTCAGGAAATATTCATTTTAACAGGAAATATTCGTACAACGGCACAATCATTGGTGGACCCCCACAACGGAATTATTGTCGAATTGAGAAAACGGCAAAAATACTTTATGAAAATAACGGCGGAAGTTTTACCGTTAACTGTTGAACTACCCGATAGTAAAAGTATAGTAATACGTATGGTTGCATAGTAGTACACGGTATTAATTATTGATGCTTACGTGAGAAGTCACTCAGTTATACTCAATTATTACTACAGTAATTGCTGCATCATATCTATCATATTATTGATTCAATTATTGTCACAGTATCATCTGCATAAAATATTTTTTATTAATTCAATACTTGAGACGAAAAAGTTAATCATATTATAAATTTCAAAATTTACAATGTCTAGAAGATCTGTCAAGGAGAGGTTTGGTCACCTAATTGCACGCCAATAGGGAGAAATCCTTATTGGAAAGCCCCCTCTTTCCTGGGAACGACCTGGTTGATAAATATTGTGAGTTATAATATTAATGATAAATGTTTTTCGGAGTTGAATTTGGAGACGCGGAAGTGATATTTGAGTCCGGAACGACGAAATTAGTAAAAATAGTCTATAAACACAAAAATTTTCGGGATTCACTATTTGGTCAAAAAGTCAACAGTTGACTTTTTCGAGAAAAATCAAACTTCGAAATTTCAAAATTTATATATTTGATAAAAAATAGTTTCATTATGTTGGAATTGTTTGTGTTAGTGAAAATCGACATTTATTTCTATGATAATTGATGTCTAGGGGTTATATCGATAAATTGGTTAATTTATCGGATAAATGAGCAATTAATTGCTACTAATTCACATGCTTATATAACTATTTGTTCATATATGTGTACTATTGAATCACATTATTTACTATTAGGGGAGTTGGTGCAAGATTGATAATACTTGCATGACTAAGTTAAAAATGGAGGTATAGATGGAGGTACTATACTGTAATTCGTATTTTTTACATGATTATACTATTGATTCATATTATTTACTATTAGGGGAGTTGGTGCAAGATTGATAATACTTGCAGGACTAAATTAAAAATAAAAGAAAAGTTGGAGGTATTGTACTGTAATTTTCGAGCCCCAAAACGTGCAATTATCGAAATTATATTTTTCTATAAATAGAAGCTAATTCTTCCTTTATTTCTCACCAATTCACAAAAGCTTTAGAGCGATTATTATAGAGAGAAATTATAGAAAGAAGAAGAGAAGTATGCTACCTCACTATTTCAGTATCCAGTTTTTCTAAAGGTAGAGAGTATTATTTCTTTCTTATCTATGAAGAGAACTTCTATTATTCCATTCTTATTATTCTGTTGGAATAACCTGTATACGCGGGCTACCCTATACTTGGTGAAATTCTTTTGTTGTTCCATTCTTTATCATTTTGTTGGAACATCCTGTCTGTGCGTTCTACGCCGGACATGATTCCGTCTTTATTATTCTGTTGGAATATCCTGTTTGTGCGTTTTACGCCGGACCTGATTTTGTTATTTATTATTCTGTTGGAATAACCTGCCTGTGCGGTCTATCGCATGCTTGATGATTTCTTTTGTTATTCCATTCTTTATTATACTCAGTTGGTTAAAGTTTTGACTCCTATACTCCATGAAATTAGTGGAATATCCTTGATATTTGCGCTTCACCCAGTATCTTTTCATGGAAATATTCTTCTGAGCATTCTTGAATTTTACTCTACAAAGCAGTATCATGTTGACAATTTGGACGTTATTAGTTCCTGGATAAAATAATTCTTGAACTAGTTTTATTAAATTCTTATATCATTGTCATCATCCTCATGTTTATATTTTGTTGAAAGTCATCTGTGGCGTATAGTGCATAGATGGACTTGGTATGATTATGACCAAGGATTATTCGGTGTAATCATGACCGTAATGTTACAAATGATGTGGTAAAGTCCTCATTGACCCTTAGTGCATTGATGGACAGTTGTTGGCATGATCATGACCATTAATGAATACACAAATATTCTTGGCCCGTAGTGCATGGATAATTGTGCTCGTGATACTAAAGAATATCATTGGCCGTAGTGCAGGGGTGATTCGATGATGTGGATTATTTATTAAGCTGAGTCCCAGCAATAAAAGTGATGAAAAACCTTTTAAATCATAAAAGATAGTAGATTTTATTCTCTACTTGACTCTTTTAATGGATTGCTTGTTCCGCTGCAGTTAAACTTGATGGTTGTTATATTGTATCAGTTTAACACTGTTGAAGGCTAACGATAATATATTCTGCATTATCTTAGTCATAATATTTTCTACTGGGCTAGTTGAGCTCACCCTTTTACTTTTATTGTTCTCTTTAGGAAATGAGAACGTAGCAGGGACTAGTCGGGGAACGGAGTGACGAACCAGATGATATAATTAGTAGTCCTCACTATTCTGTGAAATAGTGTTATAATAATTGTAATAAGGACTCCTTTTGAGTTTGTATAATCTCTAGTAGACAATATTTGTATTCAAACTCACAGTTTATATTTTGTCGTATTGTACACGACAGTTGTATTATTAAGTTGTATTTGAATTTATGTATCATGTATTTGACGACTCAGAATGGGTGATGTATACCTGTTTTGGGGGCGTCACATAACGTGTTTTTGCCTCATAAATTTTATAATAATAAAAAGGATGAATGACACTTCTGTCCCTTTAAGTTGTCACTCACTTTCAAAGTCGTCCTTAAAGTTTATTTTTCGTCATTTAGGTCCTTAAAATTATATTTTTGGTGTTTTCGTTCCTCCTACCCATTTTGCCCCCAACCGACCCATTTTGATCCAACCCGACCCAGTTTGATCCAACCCAAACTTTTAATATTTAAAATCAAATAATTATTTTTAATATTTTAAAATAAAATAATTATTTTAAAAATAGTTATTTCAAATATTTTAAAAGAAAATATTATTTTTAAAATAATAATTATATTTAATATTTCAAAATAAAATATTTAAAAAAAATAAATAATATTTTAATATAAAATATATTCTTAAAATAATTTAAAAATAATAATTCTTTTAAATAATTTAAAAAATAATATTCTATTTAAAATATTTAATATTTAAAAAAATATTATTTTTAAAAAGTTTTAAAAATAATTATTATTTTAAGGAAAAAATAATAGAAACTTTTATTTTTTCAAAAAAGTGTAAAGTTTCATAAAATATAGATTCAAAAAAAAAATAAAGTTAAAATTATCTAAATCTTAATTATTTTTATGAAAATTTACACATCTTTAAAAAATTTATTTTTGTTTAATGAAAATAAAGTTTTACTTTTTCGAATATATATTTTATAAAACCTTACTCATTTTTTAAAAAAATGAAAAATGTTCAAATTTTTTTCCTAAAAATAATAATAATTTTTAAAACTTTTTAATTTATTTTTAAAAAAGAAGAAGTTAAAACAGTTATTTTTATTAAATTTTTTTTACTGTTTTTTGTAATTTAATTTCTATTTTTTAGTTTTTGTTTTTAAAAATTCTAATATTAAATATAATAATGATAAAGATATTAATTTTTTCTGAAATTTTTTTTCCATAAAAAATCTACATTTTTTTAAAAATAAAGTTTTATTTTTTAATCTATATTTTAGGAAAATTTACTCATTTTTAAAAAAAAATCGAATATCTTTTTCTTAAAATAAAATTATTTTATAACTTTTTAAAAATAATATTTTATTTTAAATATAACAAATAAATATTATTTTAAAATATTATAAATACTAATTATTTTTAAATTATATTTTGTTTTAAATTATTAAATGTAATTATTATTTTAATTTTTTTAAAATAATATTTTCTTTTCAATATTAAAAATAATTATTATATTTTAAAATATTAAAAATAATTATTATTGTTACAATAATAATTTATTTTAAAATGTTAAATATAATTATTATTTTATAAATAATAATATATTTGAAAATATTAAATTTTTTATTTTATTTTAAAATATAAAAAATTTGGGTTGACTCAAAATGGGTCGGGTTGGATCAAAATTTAAAATTGTTTGGGTATGAGTCAAATCGGGTAAGAAGAGCAGAAACATCAAAAAAATATCACTTTAAAACTTAACATATAAAAATTAAATTTAAGTACGATTTTAAAAATGAGTCGCAACTTAAAAGGAACAAAATGTCATCAAGCGATAATAAAAATGTGAGAATTAAATTAAGGGACTCTATCTTTGAATGGAGTGAGAATTTGTTGTTTAAATTGAAAATTTTCAAATTTGGGGCTTGTTACAATTTCCATGCCCTAATGCCAGTAACAATAAGAACTCTGAAAATCAAAGAGAAAAAGATTAAGAAGAAGAAAAGAGGAGCAGACTGAGTTGAAACTATTTACTATGTCCTACAAGAAACTTACCAGGTACTACTTAAACCCTAGCCTTCTCTCCATTTTCTTTTCTCTCTACAGCTCTCCTAAAACCCTAATTCCGTCATCTCTCACTCCCCTAAACACCATTTTCCGGTCAAATCAACTTCATACAAGCTATTCTTCATGTAATCTCTCAACTAGGTCACTCCCAAATAGCTCTATAAAACTCCCAATTTATAGGTTTATTAGTAGTCACCAATTCCCATTTTATGTTATTGATTTGCTTAGGCCTCATTGTTTGGTTAGATGTTTTTCTAATTTTCCTTCAAATGGGAATTGTCCTTTGGAATCAGTTGAATTTGTAGCTCATGAGAAAAAAGCTGAATTTGAGGAGATGGGTAATGATTTTTGGGATGATTCTGAATTTAGGAAGTGTACTGTCGAGGGGTTTGAATCAAATGTGAATCAAAAAAATGTATCTGAAATTATTGCGGCCGTTAGGAGTGGTGATAGTGATTTGAGTTCTAAATTGAGTTTGGTAGGTATAAATCTTTCTGTCAGATCAATCACTGAGATATTTCGGGTTTTGAATCGTGATAAAATACCTGCATTGCATTTCTTTCAATGGGTTCAACGTAATAATCCAGAGCTGTGTCATAGTTGCGATGTTCGTAGTTTAATTATTGATAACTGTGGGTGGTTGGAAGATTATGGGACAATGATTGTTATTCTGAAAAAATTCAGGTTAGAACGAATATGCCTTACTGAAAAGGCATTTGAGTTCTTATCAGCCTTAATTTCGAGCAAGGTCTCTATCATGGAAGCTATCAGAAGGGTAGTAAAGTTGCTAAATGAAGTCGGCGGTTCATGTCATGGTTCTGGCATTTGTTCGTTAATTAAGATGCTTTGTACATTGGACGCTTTTGAAATGGCCAAGTTTGTGGTAGAAATAACGGAGGGGAACACTTCCTATTACAATATTATTATTTGTGAAAAGTTGAGGAGAGGCCATAGTGTAAAAGTGCACGGTGTACTCGAAGAGATGAGAGAATTGGGTTGTCACCCAAATGTCAAAACATACAATTACCTACTAAGCAACTTGTGTAAAAACGATAGAATGTCCGAAGCTTGCAGTGTGGTAGAACTAATGGAAGAAAATGGTGAGTCTCCAGATGAATTGACCTTTGAAATCTTGATTCACCACTACTGCAGACTTGGTAAAATGGATATTGCGCATCAGTTTATTGATCGAATGATGTCTAGAGATCTTGAACCTCGGCTTCAAACTCATGTTGCATTTGTGAAGAGTTACTTTCATGCGGGGAATTACGAGGAGGCACACAAGTATGTGCACAATTTGGATAACAGGTTTCTTAAGTCGATTAACATGATTTACAGCTTGCTTGCAAACCTTCATGAGAAAAAGGGAAACCTCATTGTTGCTCGAAACATTCTTATTGAAATGATGGAGAAGGATCTGAAACCAAACTTTTTGGTTTATATAAAAATTATGAAACGGCTCCGAAAAACTGGCAAGCGAAGTCTAGCTGGGGATTTGAAGAGTAGGTTCTCTAGGTTTACAGTGGAAGTTAGTACCACAACTGGGTAGATTCATTTAGAATTACATAGTTTTTTTTCAGTGTACCGTTTATGTCGAAGAAGATTAAAAGGGCATTACAGCAGAAAGTGTTAAGACTGTAGGTTTGAATAAGCAAGAGTGTTTATGAACTCTGTCTGTTCAATTAACCTTTCTTTCCCTTCCTTGTACTTTCTACCAATGAGGCTCAGATGCTGCTAAGAGAAATAAAGATTGCTACAACCTGTCTGCATTATAGATATAAGGATCAGGTATAATTTATTTACTTTCTAAAAATAGAAGTTCTGACAGTTTATCATTTTAATAAACCAAACTTTGATCTCTCTCTCTCCCCTTTTTAATAGCAAAACTACAACTTGCTTAATGGTTATTTTATTTTCTTTATGTATTCTTTAACTAGAAGTCTTCAGATTCCCTACCATATATATGTGTTGGCATTTGAATCTGGTGTTTCGTCAACTTTGGGACAAGGAACGACTGGAATTTCTCGGCATGCTTTGCTTATGAAGTTATGCTAATGTCTGCCTTTTTTCTCTATTACTTTGTTTATCGCGAGACAAAGGAAACAAGAAAGAAATACATTCCCTTAGCACCGCTTCTTATGATAATTCTCCAAATTGCTCAGCATCCAAAAGACAAAGCAAGGTACCATTTCTTGTTTCTTACCTAAAAGATTGTTGTTTCTGGAACAATTACATCTGATGTCACAATCTTGCTAATTTTTGTGCATGATAATTCTTGTACTTTTGCTTGGTCCTGTGTTTTCTAACCTAATTGTTCTTTCAATAATTTTGAATTCAGGGAAAATTCCTTGTTTATTGGCAAACCATTTTTAATTAAGTGATATGCTTAGTACTCTGTATGTTGGACACTGTCTAGGTTACCAGGTTCTGATTATAGGTTCATTCTTGTACCGTATCGATGGAGCACTGGAAGCCTATGCAAATATGACACTTTCATTTGATTATTCTTGGTTCAGCTCTTCTACTTCTAAGATGCCACAAAGCAACCAAGCTTCCCCTGTGGTAGGTTAAAAGTATGTTAACTTGTCATCTGACATTGTTTGCTAGTATGGGAATGTTTAACGTGTCCTTTTCAACTGTAATGATCTGAAACCTAACCAACTTGCATGATGTTTAATGGTAGCCATTAAAGGTAGATTTTTGATATGTTCCTAATGGCTGTTTGTAATCATTACCTGTCAACTGACTTAATATCATAAAGCAAGTTGTTTTAGTTTTGATATCTTTTCTCGTGTGATAATGCTAGCTTCTTGCTAGGATCTTTATATTTGCTTCTTTATGGGCCTCTTCCACGGTGCCTTAAGGGAAACTGCTGTTTATGATATTTGTAGAGATTGGAGAGCTGCACTCTTTAGAGTAGCTTTTTAAAATCAATTTCTTATAGTATGGGCGAACTACTTGTTCCCCTATGCTTGCATTCACTATTTTCATCTAATAAAGTTGCTTCTTTCGTCCCAAAAAAGAATTTCCATATTCTAAAAGATGTTAAAGTCCTTATATTTTGTCAAAAAACCTAAGAAGCACGGATTGAGTTCGCTATATGGGTAAGCAGTTTAAAGAATATCAAAAAATGGAGATTCAGGGATTCAACACATTTAAATATTAAATAATTTTGATATTTATACTCGTATAAACATATTGCATGGCTGTTTGAACAGAAGAAGGAAAACAAACATCATACTTAATTAGAGATTCCATGATTGTTTTCAAATAAAAAAAATAAAAAAGAGAAGACAAATAGAACAGGTAGATTAACAACAAATACTACCCTTTGTTCTCAAAAAGAGTCCCATTTATATACAGTGGCGGAACCAGAAGATTTTCATAGGGGGCAAAATACATCAGTAAAAAATTTTATTTATTGACGCTTGAAGTGCTTCTTTCGGTTTTACGACTAAGAGGAGGTAACTGTATCATGCGAGTCTGTGTAGTTTAAAAACGTCTCAAAATTTGCTCGTTTTCAATTGTTGGAAAAATATAATAATTTAATGTGTTTGTAAAAATTGTGGTAATATAGAAATGAGCATATTTGATTGAATCTCTTCACAAAGATTTCTTGATTACATATTAACTAAAGGTTAATTTGGAGTTTTTCCGGAGAAGTATGCATTTAAAAATTGAGATGCTTATTATATCACCCATTAATTAAATTAAAGGCTACTTTGGAGTTTCTAATGCATCAAATAAGAAATAAATTGTGTTTTCATGCAACTTTTAATAGATTTTGACTATTGAGAGCATGTGCCTCATAATTTTTAAAATTAAAAAAATTATATTAATTTAGAGTTTAAAAATATCTTAATTTGATTTTAAAAAGTTCATAATAATTTTATATTGAACAAAACAAAATAGCCTCTTTATGTCTTTTATTTGCAAACATTTTGTCATTATTTAAACAATTCAAATTTACGTTTCTCACTCACATTGAGTTGCAGGACCTATAAAAAAAATACAGAAAAGATATAAAATATATGTAAATATCATTTTTTTCTCTCCAAACCTTAACCTTAGTACCAACCTACCGGGGGCAGGTGCCCCCCCTGGCCCCCCCCTTGGTTCCGCCAGTGTTTATATAATAACTAGATACAAACATGCGCGTTGCGGCGGAATTATTTAGTTTTTTAATAATAAATGTGTTTGTACAATTAATAAAATAAAATATAATAAGAAAATAGTATATTATTTTTCAATGATCAAGTTTTACACAAAAAAACAAATGAATATATATTATAAGGAATAGTGGTGAGAGTTTACTGATTTATACATTGAGTATATGACTATTGCTTTTAAGTCGGTGGTAAATTAAGTGGCCTCAACTTGATGTGGGGAAAAAATGAGGCATTTGAAGGAACCAAAAGTAATGCTCCAACAACCATTTCATATTGCACACTTGTGAATGTTTCCGTATTGATTTTCTGGAACCTTTTTATTTGTACTTCATAATAAACTATTTAATTTTCAAAAGCTTTTTCATATTAGTGACAAAAGTAAAAAAGATCATGAGTTAATCTTGCAGACCACTGTCCTGAATGGATCCGACATGTATAGATTAACTCCATCTTATGTCTCATGATATCAATATTATTTGTTATTGGTAACACGGGAAAGGCAGATACCCAGTTATAAAACTGTTCAGCAATGGTGCAGGTGTAGACAGCATCAAACAAATAAGCAACAATAACACGTATAACTTCCGGACTATGGGGTCCCCTCAGATCCTTTTTTAAATCTTCTGTAAGATGATGCAGGCAATAAGCATGGAAAGAATTTCTGAATGCCTTGGAAATAGACCGTCTTAACCACATCTTTCTGTTCGTAACAAATGTTATTGGTTGGGACACCGCAAGAGCAGTATTCAATTGCTCTAAAAACCAATTCCAGTTATCATCATTCACTCTATCTACTATCGCAAAAGCAACAGGGAAAATACCATCATTTCCATCCAATGCCATAGCAATTAGAAGCTCTGAATTATATTTTGATTTCAAAGTCATTGTATCAAGGAAAAGGAGAGGGCGACAACCATTTCGAAAACCAGTAAATGAAGCGTAAAACGCAATAAAAAGGCCATGAAAGCTCATATCCTCTCTCGTTGTAAGTGTGGCTACACTACAAGGATTTGTCTCTGCAATCTTCTCACATATCCAGGGTAAGAAATTGTATGAATCTTTGAATGAACCCTGAAGCTCCTTTCTGGCCGTTAACATTCCGCGGCATGCTTGTGAATACTGCAATTCAATCCCAAAATCCTATTGGATCTCATCAACAATTTCCTTTGGCTTGCTAGTTGGGGAATCTCGCAAAATGTTCTTCATAATACTTACCACCAACTTTTTCGAGTCTCGAGTTCAGACTAAAATTTTGTCAGAAGCCAAAAGAGTGATATTGAAATGTAAAGGACAGTAGATATGAAATTTACAAAATAAACTCAATAGAAAAAAAGATCAGACTAAAATTTTGTCAGGATGGTTAAAAGAGTTGATGTGCTTTAACAACTTTAAGATTGTGAAGTTATCAACTTTAAGTTTGTGAGGTTTAAGTTGGGTTTACCTCAAGACATTCAGCAACAGCCCAAGCTTAGAACCATCATTCAAGAAACAACCTTCAATTGCAATGGCCTGAAAATAAAGTCGGTGTTCATTACAAATAGCAATCAAAACAAATACAAATACAAAGTCGGTGTTTATCCAAAATGCAAAGTTTGTAAATTCTTAAGGCCTGCCAATAAATACAAATAGCAATCAAAACAAAGAAAAATGTGTCATCCCTAAATGAGGAAAACTATTTTCCAGTAAATTTTTCCTTCGGCCAAAATGAAAAAGACAACATGGAAAAGTTACTTCCAGAATCACATTTGTTAATAACAGAATCATAAGCTTACAAAGTTGATTTAGCAATCACAATGATAACACTTTCCTAAGAAAATCAAATTATCCTCCTTAGCTGGAGTTATAAACATCTAGGGCAAAAATTCAAAATTTGCTCAAGTCACTAATTGTCTTATTAGCTTAGAGAGCTTTTATACACATTCATAAATACATATGTATAAATAATTATATGTACTTCAGCAAGAATTTTTAGCATAATTAGTGTAAAATAAGTCTTGCGCCATCAGTAAAAGCTCCATTTTTGTCTATACAAGTAAAAATTATATTTTTCTCTATAAACATGATGAGAGAATATTTTGTTCAGTAAATTTAATTTGGAAAACATAAGCTGTTTTAGACGATAGATGAAGCTTACCCCCTTGTGGCATTGGAATTCAAAAGAATTTGTGGCATAGACCTTTCTGAATGGGCTGTAGATACAATAAATAAGATCTGCAAGCATAAAATAGTCAGTGTTTACACTAATAACGATCATTATATCCACATAATTTTAGGAGATGTAATAATAAAATAGTTAGGATTTACACTAATAATGAGCAACAAAAAGATAATAGCTACAACTCCTTTAACATAGTCTTGTTGGCATCATTACAACTTCATATGTTGATGCAGTACAATCGATGTCAAAAACTTAAATAAACGATGAATATGACATCAGTTAGAGCAACAAATAAATACACAAACTCAAAATATCTCATTACAGAAGCATTCACCTAAGACCTTAAAACTAAACTCTAAGTTCCAATTTAGAAAGATAATAATAACTCAATTGAAATAGCATTAATGCACCAATTCATCCAATCAATTTCACAATACATGTTCATTACACATTCTGGGTACGAATTGAATTCATTATTTTAGTCATAAAATCCCAAAATGCGATATTTGGCCATAAGTAACTAATTTGTTTTACCACAAAAATAAAAATAAATGTATGGCTAATTACAGCTTGTTCTTTACATATAAATAAAAATTAACCAATTTGCACATTTGTGTACATGTGCATTACTTTTAAAAAAGCACAAGTAATGGTTTTTTCTTGGAATGGACACAACACCCATGTTCGGAAGCTTCATAATAAATTCTAAAACAAATACCAATCATAAATTTTCCAATGAATTCATCTAATATGCTCTACTTCCGTAAACATTTCAGAGAAGAACCATCCTCTTCAAATGAATTGGCCGGAAATAAAAAATTGGAAGGAAATGTAGATGGGAAATTGGAGCTTACCTCTCAACCCGATTTTAGAAGATCTGGAGAACATATTTCGAGGGAGACTCCAACAGTATCATCGATTTCACAAAAACCATAACTAAACAAATTAATTAAAGCAAGGTATAACAGAAGAAACATTGTGATTTCACACCAATAGCATTTAGATGGGACGAAAACCATAAGCTCCCTTTGTTTAAAGAATATAAGAGCAACTTACTAAAAGTCTAAAAAATTGTAAAAATTAAGGAGATAGCTTATCCTCTTCAGAAATGAGGCACTTACTTTTATATTTATAATTTTAAAAGTCATTTTACTAATAATTTTGGAACGAAATTAAAAAACTTTTTTCTCTTGTACTTCCTCCATTCCAAAATATAAGAACATTATTGACTTTTTTAAGTCAATTTAAGACACTTTCAACCTAAAATTTGACATGGTTCATTAAAAATGCTTACAATGAGTAGTACTTATTAGAAAGTTTATAATGCTTGGAATGTACATACTTGGAATGTCATACTTCAATTCCATATTTGCATCACAACATTTAAGTAATTCTATTGACATGTTTAGAACATTTCTTTGTTTAAAACTGCACTCTAAATGCTATAGAATATTTTTGAAAGATTATATTAAGTACTGTTTCTAAATGTGTTCTTTGAAGGACTAAAAATCATTTTCTGAGACATGGTTTTGAACCATGACATTCAAAGTGGAACTGAGGTAGTATATAAATAAGCAGACAGAAAATCTGCCTAACAAAAGAAGAAATACACAAACCTCTCTTCCAGCTATACCCATAGCAAGTCCAATGTTTGCCTCATGCAAAGCAGGAGCATCATTAGTTCCATCTCCAGTTACCGTTACCACCTCTTTACGTATGCTCCTCAAATTCTTAACCAGCAAGTGCTTGTCTAAAGGCAAGGATCGAGCCATTACCTGCAATGCCATAAATTATAAATCAAGTGCATCTTCTCAATTTACTGATTTAGCAAGTACTATTAAAATCAACTGTACACATGAATTCTTGGTATTATTGCTTTCAGTTCATCTAGAGTTTTAGTGTGAAATTTTGGTCCTTCAATGGCCAAACCTCCTTCAGTGAGTATCCCATATTCTTTTGCAATGGCCTTGGCTGTGTTAATATTTTCACCAGTGACCATGCGCATAGTAATATTGTCACCAATGAATAAACTCTAGCTGCAGCTATATGTTGTCTAAAACTATAAAACAACCATTTATAGTAAAATCTAGTCTCTGAACAGCAAGAACCTATCTTGTCTGTGGTATCTTTGTTGCTAATATGATTTTTTTTTGATTCAATGTTGTGTTAGATGAGGTAGATATACTTTATAGTGATTTATTAAGAGATAACGTAAGAACGTATGCACAGAAATTTATAATCTCATAAGAACGTATCAGCTTAAATATTAAAAATTATGCAGATAATAATTTAATGAATTCAAGTTAGCAAACTCAAACTCAAACTCATAATTAACATTCCAACACATAATTAACATTCCAACACAAACTCAGAGTAACAAAATAGAACATAATCCACTAAAATAAAGAGAACAAATACTTACAAGACAGTAGATACGACAGAAACTATAGCAAGAAGCCACTTTCATGTGCATATAAAATGAGCATACTAACTTTGTCTTTCCTCCCACCAAGTATGTAGGTCTTCAGAACCTTATACAACGGAATGAGCAATTATACAGCTATGGAGATGCTCCTAATGGAGGCGTGGCTTTACCTTTCATACTGGTTCAGGTAAATTTGATGGGCAAATTCTTTGTTTTGCATTGTGGGGCCATGCTAAAATCCGTTAGCATACTTATCCGTTATGGTTAAGGGTAGATCACTTCAATTATGCTCCTCCGACGTGGTTGAAGCTCTACCATCACCAACTTTTGTCATAGGTGGGGTCGTTGGCACCCTCTCAATTTATTGTTTAGTGGCATGAACTTGTTGAGCTATGTTACAAATACCTTGCTTTATTTATCTAACTGGAGGTTCATGCATTTATAATAGATTTTTAATTATCTACTATCCTCCGTTTGTATACATCTAGCTGGAAGAAGCTGGACCCTTTGTCCTCTCTGTCTGATTCACACTCTGCTAAGTGAATTACCTTCAACACAAAAGAACTAATCTCAACCTTAGAAATGGTCTCATAATGAATATTCCCTAAATTAAGAAACACCAACTAAAACTCCAGCACTTGGCTCATATAATTCATGTCGCAATTCAATTTTACCCATCAGCTATTAAATCAGATATCAAAAAGGATTAGAAATTAAATCCAGTTGGGTAGAGCATTTTTCACTCTTACTGATATCAAAGAGTTTTGCGAATTCCAACCAACTGAAAAGAGGAAATCCCTTGATAGAAAAAAAATATAAACCACATATATTCGATTCCAGATAGCAATAAAAAGATTAATTATTTAATTAATTAAAGAGGCAAGCTTTTGATACAAAACTAATAGTAAGCTAAATAAAAAGTCTTACAGATCGAAGGTTTGAGAATTTGTTCTTGAATACTTTGAATCTATCCTTTGGGTCTGTCTGCATTTTGATGAAGTGGTAACAGGTACCTGACACAATGTACCACAACTAAAGAACAATTAAGCAAGCTTCAAAATTATATATTCCTAAATAATGACTTCTTCGAAAATATCTGACTTAATTCTGACGTAGATATTAATTTTTATTTCAAATAAATATAACAAATCATCTGAAAGTGGAACACTATCAAATGATACCTTACAAATCCGGAACAGGTACCCTACCGATTACCAATGAAAAAAATGGTGCCTTCACTGAAAGGGTTTTTACAACTATGTTCTTGAAGAAAGAGGCAACGTGGGATCCTGTAGAATCCAGCCCCTTTATCCGTGACGTCCATTTATGGGATCTTGTCTTTGCCATGGTGTGCTTACAGATCGAATGCTCTGATTATTCTTCGCCGAGGTCTCCTACTTCTTTGGGTCTGATTCAGGATGTCGTCAGCTTTTTCTTCGATATTGATTTGCAGGCAAAAACTTCCCCTGAAGCTTTATCAGTGCACACATACGTCACCCCAAATTCGCCGCGGCCCAGTTCATCTCCCAGTGAATACGGAATGATCCCAGATTTAGGGGAATTTGAATGTATAATTACAAGTCTAGAGGAATTAGAGGATTGTATTTAGCGTGTCAGTTGTTATTTTAGACGCGGGTTTTTCAAAGGGTATTTTTGTCGAGGATAATAAAGAGCATTAAAAAGGAGGACAGATGTCAACATATGTAAAAGGACAGATATCAATAAATTGTGTCATGTACTGTGATTTAGTATATATAATAGATTATGTTCCACAAAAAAGAGTCACACTCTATTTATGATAATATAAAAAGACAGTGTCCTCTAGTTTATCATTACAATTGTATTATGATGCAACCAATATCAATGAAGCACTCATCATTTTTAGGGATAAATATGAAAGGAAAATTTATTTTTAGGGTAGTTCTACACGGACAGGTCCACTGACCGGAATATTGAACAGGTCAATTTTTGTTTTTGTTTTTCTTGTAACTCCTAAAAAATATATAGTATTTATTTTAATTGAAATTTTTATAGAATACAGTGTTTTTGAGTGTAATTTGAATACATATACAATACAGTATTGAACAGTCTGTTTAATACTGTATTGCATATATATCCAAATCACACCTAAAAACACTGTATTCTGTAAAAATTTCAATTAAAATAAATATTATATATTTTTTTGGGAGTAACAAGTAAAGGAAAAAAAAACTAACATGTCCAATATTTCGGTTCAGTGGACCTGTCCGCCTAGAGATATTGTTATTTTTAATATTTGTAAAATTTTCAAATGAGACTCTATGTGAAATAAACGGAGTATCAGCCGATTAGCATATTAAGTTAATACTATCTCCGTCCCACAATAAGTGCTTTTTAGGCTTAATATTTTTTTTCAAAATAAGTGATGTGTTAGAACTCCAATACAATTTTTGCAATATTTTCTCATATATGCCCTTGTGCATTCAATGGTATTTATTGCATCTCACCATCACTACAATTAAATGACACTCATTAACTCTTCAACTTCAAAGAAAATATATTAAGGGTATTTTTGTCATTTTAACTTGTATATTGATATATGTGATTTAAGCTAAAAAAAATACTTATTATGGGACGTATGTAGTAACAAATATCAGCCAGCCAGCTGTTAAACATTTAATGTGATAGAATGGAAGCAAGTGATTATATAAATTAGTCCATGCCATGCCTATTTGAACATTAAATATCAGCCTGTCAACTTCAATGATCAATCTATTAAGTGCCTAAAGTATGATTGTTTAAAATTAAATTCAATAAGTATATAATATATTATATATGGTAAAATAGAGTACAATACACACTTATCACGTCGCAATAGAATGGAAGCAGCCACTTGAATCAACAGACAACCATGAACACATCAGAAGGAGAAGAGAGGGAAGAATACAGAAGGGAGGAGAAGAGAAACTTATACTAACTGTTTATTTAAGCTTTGACGTGCTCAGATGCTGTATAGTTAGATAGTTCGAATTTAAAATGTTTTGTGGATCACTTAGAAGTATTTGCATGCCTATATATGGTATATAATTTCATTTCCTCTTTCTATACCTTATCAATACTTATATATACGATCTCAATTTGAAATCGACTCTTAATCAATTTAAGCCAATTTCGTTCAATTTGGCTGAGTTATTTACCGAGTTGATCTAACCTCTTCCTCTTCCTCAGCAACGATCCGTCCTTATCCTCAATTTCAACGTGCGATGGAAGGTGAGGGGTCTTCCACAACTATTCCTCTCCTTTCCTCTGTCCATACCCCCCTCTCTCTCTCTCCCATCCCATCTGTCGTCTTTCTCACAAGCACCGAGTCACTGAGAGAGATAGAGAACCAGGAGCAACCGACAACTTCCATGAGAAGAAGCTTGAAACGAAAGCTTGATGAAGTAACCGAACAAGATATCAACGTATTTTCTCTCTTCTCTGACGAAGATCTCATTTAAAAAGTTCGTGCTCAAGTCAAAATCCTCGACTCCACTTTCTCATCGATCGAGCTTCAGCCAAGTCGGTAAATCCCCTCCAAAACAATCGCCAACTACAACTCCTTCGAAGCAGAACAAGGCTTCTCAGAATCCCGTGGATACTAATTCCGTTTCTCAGAGGTCAGTTTCTCCATCTATTTATCCTAATTTTATGTTTCCTTTTGGGTTTTCAGAAAAAAAACTTAAACCTATAGTATCTCATTTTTAGGGTTCTTCTACTTCTTCAATTACCACCCGTGGGTTTCTCTTTCCAATTTTCCAATTTATTTCCTTGAAAATGAGTCGTTAAAATTCGATTACCTGTGCGAATTATGTACGGCAATGGAGCTAGAAGCAATATAATTTCGGTTTCAGCATTTCATTATTCATTGGAATACGTGTATGTAATCTTAATTTTCTTAAACACCCATTATAAATCAATTCAATTTTATCATATTTTTACCATTTCAGATAATATGAACTTGAGTGTTAATTATTGTTTGGGTTGTGGCTCAGTTTCTTAAAATTCTTCTCCAAGGAGAAATGTAAGTTTTTAATGGTTTGCACATATAGTCATATACATATTCCGTATACACATATTTGTACTGCAGATTGATTTGACTGTTTGTTGAGTTGTTTTTTATATATGTTTAATTAGGTGTAGGAGATATAGATTTAAAAAATTATAGGTTTAAAGACTGAAGTGTGTATATGCTAAATTTCACTGGATTCAGTATGGATTTCTGTTTCTGTTTTCACTGGATTTGACTGTTTTTTGGTTTTATGGATTTCACTGATTTCATTATGGATTTCTGTTTTTGCATTAACCTACGATCAGCAATGATAATCAATATCTTTCATATACCTTTTTTCAGTTGTATATCAACAACAATGTGGTTGATCTTCATGCTGGCTATTTACGGTTTGAATGGTTATTTTTCAACTCCTATGGTTCTATTGTGAAGTGCAGGTTAAAATACTCAGGATGCTTTTGAAATCAAGATTTCGGACAAGAAAGAAAGAGGAAGCAGATCTGTTCTTTATGCCTACTTATGCTAAATGCGTTCACATGTCTGGTGGTCTGAATGACAAAGAGATTAATCAGACTTTTGTGAAGGTAATACAACTTTAAAAATGCTTGGAAATAATTAAATTGATATAGTGAAAGCTAACTTAATTACTTTGATGCTATGTTTGCATTAATACAGTAATACACAAGTCACTAATCATGTTTGTATCATAAATTTTATGATTGTTTTGGATTACAATATTGAGTTGCGAGATTGATTTCTGTGCAATTTTAGAGTATTATAATATTAATTATAACTGGAAATGTGTAAATATGGTTGATTATCTTTTATATTGATTTCATATTTGTTACCATTTAATCAAGGAAACACATACAAAAGAGGTGGGTTTTATTGACAAAACAAGGAAAACAAAATACGTAAAAGATGGTTAGTTGTAATCATATTCATAACTTTTCCTTTCAGGTCTTAAGTCAAATGCCCTATTTCAGGTTATCCGGTGGCCGCAACCACATATTCGTCTTTCCAAGGTATCATCACTGTTTAGTTTTAATCAGTTATTTTTCAAATCAGTAGTAGTATCGTGATACTTCTGTGTACACTTGCATCTATGCCAAATACAAATACAAATTTTGTGTTGGAATATACTTTCAAGGGTTGAGGGTATAGTGATATGATAAATTTATGATTATGCCTAAGGTCAAATTCTATCAAGGGGAATTCCTGAAACACCAAATATTTAAGGTTTTTGTAGGGGAACCATAAATCTGACATCTTTGTTAAATTGATACTCATCCCACATGTGGCCTTTGTGTTTTGTGTTCATATGAATCGAATTTCAGTTGGGTTATTGAATATAATATTGGGATTGTAATGTGGTATTCTTTGCCGAGTTGTTATGGACTAATAGAGTCATTTGTTTGATTAAGAATTAAGGGATGTAAATTTTTAGTTTAGTATGTAAAAATCTATTATGGAATTGTTATATCATTTTTTGAAATACTTTTCATATTAGAAGCATTTGAAAGGTTTTTGGCTGAAAAGAGAGTAAACCTTTTTGAGTGGGGGAATGGGGGAAGCAGAACAGGCATGTGCTGTTTCAGTGGGCATAGTTAGCTGTTGATTAAACAATATTTTTTTATTTAGGCTACTGCATAGCCTTGAATACATATTATGGATAAGCAATCAGATTTGTTTTTTTATCCAAAATCTGTGTTCCCACATGACAAGTTGGAGGAGAACTATTTTTGCTTAGCTTTTTATGTCAGGTATATCCATATACTGAATGTGCTACTGTCATACTCTAAATGTGATACTGTTACACTCTCGCAGGTTTAACACATTTAGCTTTTGCTTTGGGATATGAGGCAGGTATCAACAAGTGCCCAATTAACAACAATTTTGGGATATGGGTCGTCATCATATCTTGAATTCACTATTAGTTTCCAAGCAAGTTTCAGTATATTTTAATATCTTTTTAATTGTTCTCATCAATTATGTTAAAATGTGTGAAATTTGTACATGTATTTTTATTTTTATTTATTTTGTGGGTATGCAGGGGAATTGAAGAAAATGGTGGCAGTGCCAACTGGTGTGCACCATGAAGACCAGAAAATGATATTTAAAGATAAGGAGAGAGATTGAAGAACATTTCTTGATGTTGCTGGTGTAAAAGATGGATCAAAAATTGTGTTAATTGAGGATGTAATTCACAAAGAAAGACGTTATCTTGAAATACGCAGAAATGCAACAATGGACAAGGCATCAATGGAGATTGGAGAAATTAATTTGGAAGTGGACAAATTTGCTAAATAGGTAAGATATTCATCCATGAAAAAAAGGTTTTATTTCTTTTTACTTAAATATTTTTATTTTGATGATTTTTGATCAAAATTTTGAATTTAATGAATTGGGTAGGTTGCAAATTTGGAAACAAAAATTTGTGGTGGCAAGAGAGTTGTGGAGAAAGTGATGCTGAATTTGATTGATCAACTGATGACTCAATTGATTAAACTGGATTAAATTGTTGCTGATGGAGATGTAAAACTAAGGAGATTGCAGGTATTTCAATTTTCATATCCAAATGTTTTTAGATTTTTTTTCTCTATATTAATGTAAAATCTAAAGATTAATGAATCCATGTTGTTTTAATGGATATATTCCTAAAGATTAATGTAAAACCGTAATTGCAATGATTTCAGTGGTGAATGTTTCTAAATGGGTCTTATTTTTTGTCTTTGGGTGGATGCGAAAAATTAATTTGCTTTGATTATGGTAATGAAAATGCTTGGCTGGATAAAATTTAGAAAAGATTTGTTTGTCCATATCTTCAAATGGGTTGGCAATTACTTAAATTGATGATCTTGAGATACTGGAGTCGTATTCCTACAGAGGAGTCTAGGTGAGAATTTTTTTAAAATAATTGTTGAGCACTCCTGATTAGTGATTTGGGCTCTTACATCCTATGCTACAGGTCTGTCAGAGCAGTTCAGGCAGCATTGAGTTGCATAAGAAAAGTCATGCATGAAATGCAGCTGGGGTCCAGACCCAAATTGGTTTTGGTTTCAGATAGCCCCTCTGTTGTAAATGACATCAAACCAATTTTAAAGGATTTTGCGGAGGTATTAATCAAGTGTCATACTGTCGACCATTATTTGGTCTTTGTGGGCAGCATAAAGTATTCCTCTTTTCAATTTTAGATGCTGAATTCCTTGCAATTTCAAGTGTGGTTGATTTCAAGTTTTGCATCTCATTGTGTTTTTACCCCCCTTGAAAAATTTCATTAATTTGTTAGGTTGAATGAAACTTGTGTATTTAATTGAGAAGGAGAGGATGTTGCTATCATCATTGTCTCATGTTCAATCCATATATGCCCATTAATTTTGAGAATTTTTTATTCAATTTTCAACTATTAATTTTTTGCTGTTTTAATGCCACATCAATTGCATCCTTAGAATCTCATTTTTATTTGTTTATTTACTTGCTTTGCATGCTGCTGGTGGTTGCATTTGTTACATTTGGAAATCATTAATCGGCTTTGCATCACTAAATGTGAGAAGCAATCAGTATTTTACATTTTCAATATATTTGTCATTTTGTGAACTTTACATATATAGTAAATGCATTCTCTAGGTTTTTTTACCACATCAACATATGTAATTGTTTATTTCATTTTATTATCTTAGATAACTCAATTGTGATAAATTTGCTTCACGAAAGAATGCTATTGAAAAGTCTTTTAAAAAATTATTAGAAAAAATATCATTCTCATTGCATAATTAACAAATTATTCAATCTATTCTTCTAACTAGCCTGTGCATTGCACGGATTATTAACTATTATATATGGTTATTAACTAGTGTATATAAGTCCGCAAGGAGATAAATTGGTATTCAATTAAAAAAAATTAGTGAATTAATTCGGTTGGTCATCACACAAAATGTAATCAATATTTGAGTTGACCTGTAAATATATTTTACTCGATATTTGAGCTGACCCATAATTCATGTTGGGTTGATTTGAATGGTTCTCTGATTTGTTGCATCTGACTTGCAAGATATATATAGAATCAATCTGAGCTCTCTTATGGAATTACTAATCTTTAGTAGCTTTTCGTTTTCTGCTAATAATAAATGTCTACACAAATTAATTTTCCTAATTCAAAGAGCAACAAGGCATGCATATATGTAGTGGTGAAGTCACAGATGATACGTCTCCTTTTTCTACAACATATTTACTATACATACACCTTGCTTCCGTAAAAAAGTGTTGGTTTGCAGAAAGAAACAAAAACATACAAACAATCATATTGTAAAACAGAGGAAACATAACATACATACATCCAATTTAAAATTTTTCCGCAATCTCAAGAATCACCTTATGAAATATTATTAATCAAGGAAGGTGTTAACGCCTGATTTTGTACGCATGATGAAATCACCAAAACAGCAGGCCAAAATAGCGCCAACGGTTGATGGAGTAATTGTTGTGAAATCAAACTCACGAAATACACTCACATAAACATAAATAAAAAAAATTAAAGTATGAATACAAGAATTTACGTGAAAACCCAATTGGGAAAAAACCACGGAGAGAGAGAGTAATCCACTATAATAATATTGAGAGTACAAGTTGTGTATTTATGTTGTATCTCTTGTGTCATATGATATTCTCTTCTATTGTGTTTTTTTCTTTAACCATAGCTTGTAACCGTATATATAGAAGTAACCTCCACCTGCATCCAACTAGGAGAAGAATTCTTTGTCCCTCCAAATAAGGAAATACAATCCTATTTTAATAAGGACTCTTCCACTGTCATAATAAATACATATGAGCCATCACCAGATCCGGACCATTAAATAGATTGGGTTGCACCATGACTAGACCCAAATAATCACACTCCAACATTGCTCCCAGTCTCTTATTTATAAGGAACTTATAAATGAGAGAGTATACAAATTTATCCCAACAAAACGACCATATTTTTCGAAAACAAAATATCACTCCTGAACTCCATGTGCCGAATTAAAATTGTTGGCTCCCAATATCGCTGCAAACTCCTCTTGTTCACTCATAAGATAGATAAACAATTTCCCTTATTACTACCGAAGATATAAAGATTCAACCTTATCACAACTGAATATATAGAGAACCAACCTTATCACAACCGAACCAACCTTCACAAGAGTTTATGATTAGTTTACCCGTGATCACCTCGTTTGGGTTCCTCGCATTTTGGGCAGTTACGACAAACGCCATTCCAGGAACCACCAACTTTGACTTGTCCGGGACAGCCTTTGGAGTCACCATCCCCGTTGAACTTGGTTTTGTAACAAAACAATCTATAGCTATACGACCTTCCTTTCCACAGTTATAACACACCTTGGATTGTTGTGGGCAGTTTGGGCTGATGTGTCCCTTTTTTTCGCATTTATAACAAACGACTGGTGCTCGTTCTCCTCCCCTAGAAACAACTGATGTTTGTGATGACGTCTTCACTTTATCATTATTGGACCTTCTCTTTTTAAAATCTCCCCCTGACTCACTTCTTCTACCATCATGGCCACGATTACCACCAGAGTGATTACCGCTTTTGTCCGAATGTTTTCCTCCCCGTTGGTTGTCATTGCTCCATTGACTGCTGCCATCGGTATGACCCTGGTTGTGGTCCCTTAGTTGAACATACTCATTATCTCGCTCTAATAATTGAGCCCTGTTTACAACATCTGAATATAAAGAATATTTATGAGAGATAAGATATTACCGAATCTCGGGTTTTAGAGCTCTCAGAAACATCATCGTCATTCGTTCCTCATTCTCTACCAAATGAGGTACAAACATGGATAACTCTACAAACATTACCTCGTACTGGGACACTGTCATGTTGTTTTGTTCCAGTTTAATAAACTCTACCTCCTTCATATGACGAATACTTTTAGGAAAATACTTGTCATTAAACAATTTCTAAAATGTTTTCCAAGACATGTTGAGTGCGGCTGACTGGGTACGCTTCACAGACTCCCACCAGTAGTCTGCCTCACCACGAAACATAAATGTGGCGAATGGAACCTTCTGTTCCTCCGTGCATCCCAAGACATCAAATATCTTGGTAATTTGCTTGACCCACGTTTCCGCCTTGATCGGATCCGGCTTTCTCGTAAATTCTGGTGGTCCCAACTCTTTGAACTTCTTGGCTGTGAAAAGCCGCGCATTGCTATCATTTTTACCCATATTTTGTACTCGAGTCTTCCTCGTCTGATTTTTCATGAACTGCAAAAAGCTTCTAAACATCATATCATTCATCATTTGTTTGGTAGTGTTGTTTACAAGAGGAATATTTCCTTCCTGTTGCACGTTTTCCTGGATGGTGATTAAAGGTGTCTCCACGATCTCATTCACTCCATTGTTAATATTTCCAGCTGCCATTCTCAAATACTGCCACAAAACAAGGGTTATTAACAAATTAACATATCATATATTAACCATATGCTCCGACTGACCAACCAAATAAACTTAGGTATGACACACTAGCGAATGATTACTCGTCTCTCCCCTCCTAGTTCTATTCTCCGATCTCCGCCAGAGACCATATCCCTAAGCTCTGATACCAACTGTGACGCCCCCAAAATAGGTATACATCACCTATTTTGAGTCGTCAAATACATGGTACAGAAATAAATACAACTTCAGTAATACAATTGTTGTGCAAAATACGATAACACATATACTTTGAGTTTGAATACAAATATTGTCTAATAGACAGTATACAAACTCAAAAGGAGTCCTCATTACAATTATTGATACACTATTTTACAAAATAGTGAGGACTACTAAAACAACTATCCTAAACCATCACTCCATACCCCGGCTAGTTCCTGCTATGTTCTCACCTCTTGAGAAGAAAAATGGAACAAAAAGGAAAATGGTGAGCTCAACTTGTCCAGTAAAGAATATTATGACTAAGATAATATACAATACATTATCATTAGTCTTCAACAGGGAAAAATCTGATAGAACATAATAGACAACAAGTTTTAGATCAACAACTACAGGGGAAACAACAATCCATTAGAAGAGTCAAGTAGAGAATGAATTCTACTATCTTCTAAGATTTAAAAGTCCATCATCAATATTTTATACATGTAACATCAATCAATATACATCTTGAATCAAATATTCATCTGTTCACTACAGGCCAAAGATATTCATTTGTATCCCCAGTTGGTCATGTTCATCTCAACACCTGTTCATCTTTGTACTACGGGCCAAAGATATTCATCAGTTAATCATTCATCTTTGCACTACAGGCCAAAGATATTCAGTAATATCATCATTTAGGACTGAGAATGATGAAAAATATCTTTAAAAAAATAAATTCAGTGAGACAAAAGGACAAATATTAGGGATTCATATTACAGTTTATCTAAGCTCAATAATACTCCATAATAACCAATTGTGAAGCAGAATTCAAAAATAAAGATTAAAACATGGATACAATCAAAGATAGTAATTATAATAGACATCTTAGATAAAAAGTAGAAAATTTCATTTTTAGGTGAATAGTGCCGTATACGTGAATAGCAACCCCGACATAAAAAGGTATAAATTTCACAATAAAATTTATATCAATATTTCGGCATAATGATATTGAAGAAAATAATATCATTTATGAAGAAAATAACACCCCTTACCTCAAAATAACAGTACTTCTGATCGGAATATCGGTATAAGGCTGAAGGAAACTTGCACTAAATAACAACTCACAATGT
The DNA here is from genome assembly GCA_020205505.1 of Panax japonicus. Taxonomy (NCBI): domain Eukaryota; kingdom Viridiplantae; phylum Streptophyta; class Magnoliopsida; order Apiales; family Araliaceae; genus Panax; species Panax japonicus. Next base: position 67,319,583 of record CM035096.1, read on the forward strand.
GAGACCTCGAATTTTATGAATAAAGATTTAATTTTCTCAAAATATTTTTTTGAATATTAAGGAGTAAATTTGATATAATGTTATAGTTGTGAGTAATATTTTTAAATTTTACAAAATAAGCAAGTGGTTATAAAAAATTCATATTGTCGAGGAATATTCATTTGATCATGGCGTAATTGTTACCGTTAACACTGTTGGAATACTCGGTGGTTAAAACACAGTAGTACGCGGTGTTGCACAGTAGCACACGGTATTGCACCAATTATTGATTCTTACGTAAGAAGACACTACTCAATATTTGTTACAGTAATTACTGTTCAATATTTTAGTTTATTGATTCAATAATTGCTACGTTAATATTTTATATTATTGTTGTTTCAATAATTGTCACTACACAGTATTTCCCATTATCAGATCAATAATTCGTATTATTTTAATAATATTACTAGATAACATTATTGACAATATCTAGAAAGTTCTGTCTAAGGAGAGGTTTGGTCACCTAATTGCGAGACAGTAAGGAGAAATCCTTATTGGAAAGCCCCCTCTTTCCTGGGAACAGTCTGGTTGTCAATATTGTAATTTTGTAATATTATTTGTGAATAATTAATTATTGATTTATATGATAAGAAAAATATTCATTTTATGTGGATATAGATGGAGAAAATTTTTAATGTGACAATTATTGAAAATTGATATTTTATCTTTTCTGATAAAATAATTCATTTAAATATATTATTATATTATAATAATATAATAATGATGATATTTTTATAATGAATGTGGGATATATGAATAAATAAGGAGGAAGAATATTTTTGTTACTAAAAATATTTAAAACATGTTTTTCATGTTTTGTGGACCCCATTTCTTGACTGAAATTTGATTATAGCCTGTAAAATTATCCGTATGAGGATTTCGGTCAATTTCTGTTTGGAATTTGGAAAAATTTAAACTTACAAAATTGTAGAGAATTGAATTTCCTATGGAATGGACATAAGATTCGAATTTTTCTGATAAAAGACAATTTATTATGAATTATTGAAGTTTCGGAATAATTGATTTTTGGAGTTTAACATGTTTTTTTAGAAAAACATTTTTTCCATTTGGTGGGCCCCACTTGCACATGTTAATTGCTGAAATCAGATGTCTTTGGTGTGCGTAGGAAATTTATTAAAAAATAATAATATTTTATTAAATTTTCTGCTTTAGTGTTCTAAGCATTTTTCTATAAATAGGGTGTTTAGTTAGAATTAAAAATCACACCAGATAAAAATTTTCTTTCTCTATATATTGTCGAGCGTATTTTTGTGAGTATTTAGATACTTTGAGAGTTGCTATTCAGTGTAAGTTTCTTTCAGCGTTATATCCGATATTCAGCCAGAAGTACTATTCTTTTGAGGTAAGGGATATTATTTTTGTTCAGTATTCGTATAAAATAATATTTTCTTTCATACTCTGTAGTATGTAAGTAATATTATTTCGTTTCAAATTTCGAATTCTATACTCATTTTGTTAAGTTTTGGCTTCTATACTCCATGAAATTAGTAGAATATCCTTGATATTTGCGCTTCATCCTATCTTTTCATGGAAATATTATTCTGAGCATTCTTGATAAGTTTTAACTTTTTCATGTCGGGGTACTTTTCACGGGGTTACTATTCCTGAAGTTACTATTCACTGGGTACTATTCACTCAGTTACTATTCACCCGGGGCACTATTCATGACAAAAATTGATTACTTTTTGGTCCAAATTATTTTTGATACAATATTATTCTTGAATTTTACTCCACAAAGAAGTATCATGTTGGCAATTTGGACGTTATTGATTTCTGGATAAATTATATTATAAATCTTTAAAAATTTATCCTTGAACTTATTTTGTTGAATTCTTATATCATTGTCATCATCCTCATGTTTATAATATGTTGATAGTCATTTGTGGCCTGTAGTGCATAGATGGACTTGGTATGATTATGACCAGGGATTATTCGGTATAATCATGACCGTAATGTTACAAATGATGTGGTAAAAGTTTTTATTGACCCGTAGTGCATTGATGGACAGTTGTTGGCATGATCATGACCATTGATGAAAATACGAATATCTTTGTCCAGTAGTGCATGGATAATTTGATGTTGTGATACTAATGAATATCCTTGGTCGTAGTGCAGGGATGATGTTGATTATTTATTAAGTTGAGTCTCAGCGGTAAAAGTGATGAAAAACCTTTTAAATCATAGAAGATAGTAGATTTTATTCTCTACTTGACTCTTCTAATGGAGTGCTTATTCTGCTGCAGTTAAACTTGATGTTTGTTATATTTTATCAGTTTAACATTGTTGAAGGCTAACGATAAATTATTCTGCATTATATTAGTCATAATATTTTTTACTAGGCTAGTTGAGCTCACCCTTTTGCTTTCATTGTCCTCTTCAGGAAATGAAAACGTTGTCGGGACTAGTCGGGGAACGGAGTGACGGTCTAGATGATAGCATTAGTAGTCCTCACACTACTACAAAATAGTAAATAGATAACGCAAAAAAAAAAAACGTTGTGGTTTCAATCAGCAAAATGTCGTGGTTAAGGGTGTCATCTATTTGACACCCTTACACAACGTTTTTAAAACGTTGTAGTTAGACACATTCTACAACGTTTTTAAAGAAAAAATGATGTAGATTTGTTTTTCATAAATTAGCATATGCTTGAAAACGTTGTAGAAGGTATGATTCCAGAACGTTTTCTGGCTAAAAATGTTGTAGTTTAATATATCAGACAACGTTTAAGCACATTTACACAACGTTTTTAAAATGTTGTAGATTAAAAAAAAAAGAAAAAAAAAAGGTTGTGGTTTACCTACATTACCAATACACCTGCAATATGCTAATGCCATGATATATAACTAAAAGGTCTAAATTCTCATTTAAATTTAAAGTCAAAATGTATCAACCATTCAAAATACATCCCAATAATACCATTCGTTTACAGTTTCAAATTACTACATCCACAAAATATATACCAAACTATCCATATATACATCTCAAATTATCTCCCGCAGGGGTATTAGTAATTACTTAATTATCTTCCGCAACCACGGTACTGACCTCACCTTTCTCAAGCAGATGATAGAAAACTCTGGCTTTCTTCTGCTCATTCCAGTGATACTTCTTCCATGCCAAACCAGCAATACAGCCCATTACAGCTGCCACAACTATTTCCTTCACCAAATTTGGTCCCTTCAGTGTCACATGAAGAATCCTACCACCACCCATTTAATTGCAGCACCAAATAACAACCTGCATCCATGCCAATTTAATTAGTCCATGTCTATTAAGATAATTCTTCTGTTTGAAGTCAATAACGGAATAACTCATTTACTTTTGGTGGATGTTTGAAGTACAAGATCTAGGAGCACAATTTATTTTCCAATTGGCTAATGTGAAGAGGCATAAACAAATACACAAAAGGCAGAGAAAGTGTTGATCTAAAATTAATTTCTCAGCACGTAAAAATAATAATAAATAAAAACTAAATACTCACTTGTGCATGTTGGCAGATAAGCCAATCAATATTCATTCAACAGTGTCCCCCCCATGCACACCCAAAAAACAAATAAGACGTGTGAGCACAAATCATAACAATGCAAAGACATCTGTAAGGGAAAAGCAGTACAAATATACAACATTATATACTAATAGCTTGACCTTGGTTCTTAAGTATATAATAATTATTTACCGAACCAAAACTGAAACTCAACTCCAGGTAATCAAGAAACTTATTCCTGACCATCAAACCTTAAGCCCAGTCAAATATTGCGCAACATTTTTTTTATATATATATTCTTTTCCTGAAAAGACAACAAAGGTACCATAAATTTGGACGTGACTGACATTAATGAATTTCTCTCTCTGCTATGTAGCAGTGATAACTGTTTAAGTGTTACAATTCACTTGGGTGCGATCAACCAGTTTACCTAAAAAGAGAGGGATGCTATAATGTCTTAAAATTAAAAAAGCCTCACTTTAAGGACTTGAGCAGACCAAGTTATGTTTACAAACCCAAAACACAATTATGATGTCGTAAATTATATAAGTGCATATAACCTAGAGCATAAACAATTTTAGTTTTTTCAAGACTACAGATTTATTGTATAGAAAAGTAGGACAATCGAGGTTTAATTAATGAGAAGGCATTAGCACTAAAGCTTTAACATCAAGATTATAGATCTATTCAAAAGAACTGCAAGCACAAAGATCCTAATTATGTAAGCGAATTCCAGGAACAAGATCCATGGTGCCTAAGCGACAGAACTGCACTCTATGACTTATTGACTATCGGGCCTCAGGGAGCTTTAGTTATTGCTAAGATCCTAATGTGATTGAAATTAGTTTTCCCCTCTCTGGATAATTGAACAATCAAAACATCATGTACCTTAACCATTGAGCACCATGTAAGTATTTAATCAAGCAAGAAGCCTCCAAAAGACACGTCCTTAGTTTCCATATACAGTCAGCCTTACTCGAGCAGTTACTTCAGGGTGAAGCTTCAACTCTGCAGTGTACTCTCCTATTTCTCGAATCTCCGGGAGAGAAACAATTCTTTTATCGATAACCCTACAAATGATAATAAGAGCAGGAAGTATTTTGAGTAAGAATCCTAACCGACAGAAAATAAAATAAAATAGACTCAAATCTCTAAACTTCTTTGGTTTCAAGATACATGGTTATTTGTATAAAAAGCTATGTAAAACCAAACTACTTGATTAAGAGTAAAAATTTTAGAGATGAGAACAAGATTACAAGTTTGAAAAGGTTTATAATTCAACTTCCAGGTGAACAAAAGTCTTTGGAACTGATTGTATTGTTCATAATTACTCTATAGGTCAAAATGGAAAAAGAAATCAAGAACAGATCATAAGTTAATTAAAAACAAAACTTTTGGGTAGTTCAAAATTTCAGTCACAAGGCTTTCAAAGTGTGCCAGATATAGATAGCAAGATGGTACCTTTTTAGTTTTCTAAAACTAAAAAGAAGGTTAAGTGAGGCACATATATTATCCTTACCAGATGATGCAAGGAATTTTGTAGTTTATAGTGATGCTTCGCATAGAGGACTTGGTTGCGTGCTCATGCATCATATCAAAGTCATTGCGTACGCGTCACATCAGTTAAAGGATTATGAGAAGGCATATCCTATTCATGACCTAAAATTGGCAGCTGTAGTTTTTGCTTTAAGAATATAGAGACATTATTTATACGGGGAGAAGTGTGAGATATACATGGACCATAAAAATCTGAAATATATATTCACACAGAATGAATTGAATATGAGGCAGAGAAGGTGGTTAGAGTTGATAAAATATTACGATTGCGATCTCTTATATCATCCGGGGAAGGCAAACGTAGTAGCCGACACGTTAAGTCAGAAGGGTAGGGAAAAGCTATCAATGTTAACAACTCAAAATGAGTTAATAACGGAGATGGCAAGAATGGAGTTAGAAGTTAAGTTACCAAGTGAAGTGGTAGAGATGTTATTCTCAATGGAGACTCGACCAACGATAGTGGAACGGGTTAAGGAAGTACAAATAGGTAATGAAGAATGCGAGCGAATGAAAAAGATAATGAAAGATGAAGTGAAGACAAAGTATAACCTTGATAAAGAAGGTTTACTTCATTTTGAAGGAAGAATTTGGGTTCCAAATAATTCTGATTTAAAAGAAGAGATTATGTGTGAGGCCCATAGTTCGAGGTACTCGATACATCCTAGTAGTACTAAGATGTATCAAGACCTTCGTCAGAACTTTTGGTGGCCAAAAATGAAGAGGGAAATAACAGAATATGTCAGTAAGTGCTTAACTTGTCAGAAAGTTAAGGCTGAACACCAACGACCGAGTGGATTGTTACAATCACTAGAGATTCCAGAGTGGAAATGGGAGCATATCACGATGGATTTTGTGGTGGGACTTCCAATGATGAGGAAGGGTTACCACACTATTTGGGTAATAGTGGATCTGTTGACGAAATCAGCTCACTTTCTACCGATAAGAATTAGATATAATCTAGAGCAGTTACCTAAACTTTATGTCAAGGATTTTATTTCAAGACATGGATTACCAGTTTCGATTGTGTTAGATCTTGATCCACGATTCACGTCGAACTTTTGGAGGAGTTTGCAAGAACAACTAGGAACGTAATTGAGGTTGAGTATGGCGTATCATCCTCAGACGGATGGACAAAGTGAATGGACAATTCAAACGCTAGAAGATATGTTAAGATCTTGCGTTATGGATTTCAAGGGGAGTTGGGACGAACATCTACCTTTGGTGGAATTCAATTACAATAATAGTTTTCACGCTAGTATAGGAATGCCGCCTTACAAAGCGTTGTATGGGAGGAAGTGCAGGACACCACTTTGGTGGGATGAAGTAGGTGAACGTCGAATGTTGGGACCTGAGATGGTACAACTAAAAGGATTCTGTCCCCAGAATCTCGCTATAATTACATAAACAAATGAGGAAACGTTTCATTCATTTTACTTTCAAGCTCCCACATTGCTTCTTCGGCATCGTGGTTACTCCAAATTACCTTTACTGAAGGTATTATCTTATTTCTCAGGACTTGTTCCTTCCTATCAACAATCTGAGTCAAAAGTTCTTCATACGTTAAGTCTTTTTCAACTTGAATAGATTCATAATCTATTATATGCTTGTAGTCCGGTTTATAAGGATGCAAGACTGACACGTGAAACACATTGTGTATTCTTTCCATCTCTGGAGGTAAGGCTACTTCATAAGCTACCTCTCCTACCCTTCTTAAAATTTCAAAAGGTCCTACAAACCTTGGACTTAACTTCCCTTTCTTTCCAAAATGTATCTTCCCTTTCCAAGGTGATACTTTCAGAAAGACATACGAACCTACTTAAAACTCCCTCTTCTCACGATGAGGATCTGCATACTTCTTTTGTCTATCTTGAGCCACTACCAATCGAGTTCATATTAGCTTAACCATATATGTTAAGGGGGGGGGGGGGTGAATGTAACGCCCGAGATAATCGGATCTTTATGTGAATTAAATTTTATTTGATTATTTGAATTAAATGTTTTTAATTGATTATTTATGTGAGTAAGATGTTTGAAGGTCGTTTTATGACCTAGAATGTGCAGATGTGGTTAGTATTCTAGATATGTGCTAAGATTAATTGTTTTGAATTTCTAAGAAGAAAATAAATATTTTTCGAGAAATTTTCGTAAAAACCCTATTCATCCGTTTCTGCTCGGGAATTGAGTTTGAATTTTCGAGAAACGCGTAATGATAAAATATGAAAACGTAATGGAATATCCAATAATATTTTAGTTATGGCAAACAAAGTTTTCGCATGTAGACTTAAAACCTAAGGGTTAGTGGAAGTGATTTCTGAGAAGAAAATGTAATGCGTATAACGATTAGGATTCATATACGTATGATATATGAGTAGGATACTAGTTAGAATACGAGTATAGGATGAAGAATATTTTGATGTATAACTGAACCGCGGATCGAACCAGCGGGTCACCGGATAGGTAAAATGTGAGACCCCAAATTTTATGAAATGAAAGTATTCAATTTTCTTATAATTATTCTATTTAGTAAATGGTTAAATTGATAAAAAGTTAAAGTTAAGGGTGATATTTAAAAAAATTTCAAAGTAAACAAGTTTTCATAAAATAATCGGTGATAAAAGTATAGTAATACGCGTGGTTGCATAGTAGCACACTGTATTGATTAGTGATGCTTATGTGAGAAGTTACTCAGTTATACTCAATTATTGCTACAGTAATTGCTGCATCATATCTCTCATATTATTGATTCAATTATTGTCACAGTATCATCTGCATAATATTTTATATTATTAAATCAATAATTGAAACGATAAAGTAATTCATATTATTATTTACAATATTGACAATGTCTAAAAGTTCTGTCAAGGAGAGGTTTGGTCACCTAATTGCGCGCTAATAAGGAGAAATCCTTATCGGAAAGCCCTGTCTTTCCTAGGAACGACCTGGTTGTTAAATATTGTGAGTTATAATATTAACGATGAATAAGTTCGTGTTGATTAAAGATTTAATTGATAGTTCCATTGTGTTGGAATTATTATTGTTAGTAGAAATCGACATTTATTTTGATAATAATTGATGTCTGGAAGTTATATTAACCAATTGGGTAATTAATCGGATAAATGAGTAATTAATTGCTATTAATTCACATGCTTATAACTATGTGTTCACATTTGTGTACTATTGAATCTCATGATTTACTATTAGGAGAATTGGTGCAAGATTAATAATACTTGCATGACTAAATTAAAAATAGAGGTATAGATGAAGGTACTTGTGACGCCCCCAAAATAGGTATACATCACCTATTCTGAGTCGCCAAATACATGGTACAGAATACAAATACAATCGTTAATATACAACAAGAGAGCTGTGAGTTTTAATACAAATATTGTCTTCTAGATAATATCCACTCTTAGAATAAGTCCTCATTACATTTATTATCACACTATTTAACAGAATATTGAGGACTACTAATACTATCATCTGGTCCATCACTCCGTTCCCCGACTCGTCCCAGCTATATTCTCATTTCCTGAAGAGAACAATGAAAGAAAGAGTGAGCTCAACTAGCCCAGTAAGAAATATTATGATTAAGATAATGCAGAATAAATTATCATTAACATTAAACAGTGTTAAACTGATACAATATAGCAAACAACAAGTTTAACTGCAGCGGAACAAGCAATCCATTAGAAGAGTCAAGTAGAGAATAAAATCTACTATCTTCTATGATTTAAAAGGTTTTTCATGACTTTTATCGCTGAGACTCAGCATAATAAATAATTCACATCATCCCTGTACTACGACCAAGGATATTCATTAGTATCACAACCACAAATTATCCATGCACCAGAGCCAAGGATACTCGTGTATTCATCAATGGTCATGATCATGCCAACAACTGTCCATCAATGCACTACGGCCAATGAGGAGTTTTACCACATCATTTGTAATATTACGGTCATGATTATATTGAATAATCCCTGGTTATAATCATACCAAGTCCATCTATGCACTACAGGCCACAGATGACTTTCAACATAATATAAACACGAGGATGATGACAATGATATAAGAATTCAATAAAACAAGTTCAAGAATTAATTTATCTAAGAACTAATAACGTCCAAATTGTCAACATGATACTGCTTTGTAGAGTAAAATTCAAGAATGCTCAGAAGAATATTTCCATGAAAAGATACTGGATGAAGCGCAAATATCTAGGATATTCCACTAATTTCATGGAGTATAAAAGTCAAAACTTTAATCAACTGAGTATAATAACGAATGGAATAACAAAAGAAATCACCATGCATGCGGTACTTCGCATAGACAGTTATTCCAACAGAATAATAAGTAACAGAACTAGGTCAGGCGAAATTCGCACCGACAGGATGTTCCAACAGAATAATACAGACGGAACCAGGTCTGGCGTAAAATTCACAGACAGGATATTCCAACAGAATAATAATAAAGACGGAACCAGGTCCGACGTAAAACGCACAGACAAGATATTCCAAATAGAATAATAATAAAGACGGAACCAGGTCCGGCGTAAAACACACAGACAGGATATTCCAACAGAATAATAATAAAGACGGAACCAGGTCCGGCCTAAAACACACAGACAAGATATTCCAACAGAATAATAATAAAGACGGAATAATAGAAGAATGTCACCAAGTATAGGGTAGTTCGCGTATACTGGTTATTCTAGCAGAATAATAAAGAATGGAATAACAGAAGTTCTCTTCATGAATACAAGAGAAATAATAACCCTTACCGTAAAAGAAACTGAATATAAGAGTAGAGAAGTAGTAAAATACTTTTCTATAGTTTCTTTATATTTTCTCTCTCTAGAGTTTAAGTGAATTCGTAAGAAATAATGAAGGAATGAGCTTCTATTTATAGAAGAATGGACTGCATAGTAACTAACTCATGAACACTATGCATAATAAAATATTTATAATATAATAAAATGAATAACTTTATAAAAGATTTTACTATTCAAACACTATGCATAATAAAATATAATATATTTTATTTATTGTTTAATAAAACAGATAACTTTATAAAAGTATTCTATTTTATATAAAAAGATTTTACTATTAGCCTAATAAAATGAATAACTTTATAAAAGTATTCTGTTTTATATAAAAAGGTTTTCTGTTTTATTAAATTAATAATACCAATAAAACAAAACTGAGTGACTTATCACATAAGCATCAATTATCAATACTGTGTGCTACTGTGCAACTACGCGTATTACTGTACTTTTAACACCGGGTGTTTGAATAGTTAACGGTAAAACTTCCACCGTTATTTTCATAAAATATTTTTGTCGTTTTCTCAATCCGACAATAATTCCATTGTGTGGTCCACCCAAATTGCATCTATACCTTGAGAAACCTTAGGAAGACCGGTAACGAAATCCATGGTAATGTGTTCCCACTTCCATTCTGGAATTTCAAGTGGTTGCAATGGACCTTTTGGTACTTGATGCTCCGCTTTAACTCATTGACAAGTTAGACACCTTGAGATAAACAACTCTATCTCTCTCTTCATATTGCTCCACCAAAATGTATGACGAATATCATGATACATTTTGGTACTCCCATGATGGATTGCAAACGGTGTGTTGTGCGCCTCCATCATGATTTTATACTTTAAATCAAGGTCGTTAGGAACACAAAGTCTGGAGTTGACTCGAAGTATTCTTTATTCATCGATTCTTGCTTCCGGCATACCACCTTCTTGCACTTTCTTCCTCATACGCATTAGCTCCAGGTTTGTAGCTTGATCAACTTTAACTTTATCAATTAAAGTCGGTTCTACTCGTATATTCGCCATAATCATATGGGTCCCTGGAGTCTTTAACTCTATCTCTATCCTTTGCAAGTCACACAAAATGGGCCTTTGTGTTGACAATATCACACTCGTACTTGCATATGATCTTCTACTCAATGCTTCAGCTACCACGTTCGCTTTTGCAGGATGGTATTGGATTGTATGATCATAATCTTTCAACAGTTCAAGCCAAAGTCATTGTCGCATGTTGAGTTCCTTTTGAGTGAAGAAATATTTGAGGCTTTTATGATCCGTAAAGATCTCCACCTTCTCCCCATAAAAGTAATGCCTCCAAATTTTAAGTGCGAAAACAACAGCTGCTAACTCTAGGTCATGAGTAGGATAATTCATCTCATATTCTTTGAGTTGTCTTGAGGCATAGGCTATGACTTTTCCATGTTGCATGAGAACACATTCCAACCCTTTGCCCGAAGCATAACTGTAGATGAAAAATCCCTCCGAGCCAGATGGTATTGTTAGAACAAGTGCTAAAATGAGTCTCCTCTTGAGTTCTTGAAAACTCTTCTCATATTCTTCGCTCCAACCGAACTTTATATCTTTTCGAGTCAGCTGAGTTAATGGAGTAGCTATTCGAGAAAATCCTTCCATGAATCTCCGATAATAACAAGCTAAGCCGAGAAAGCTACGTACTTTGGTCACTGATTTAGGTTGCTCCCAGCTTTGAATTGCTTCAATCTTTGTCGGGTCAACAAATATTCCATGACTTGATACTACGTGCCCAAGGAATGCTACTTCCTCAAGCCAGAACTCACATTTCTTTAACTTGGCATAAATCTTGTATTCACGAAGCTTTTGGAGTGTCAGCCTCAAGTGTTGCTCATGATCTTCACGGCTTTTGGAATAAATTAGGATGTCATCAATAAAGACGACCACAAAGTGATCCAAATATTTCTTGAATACTCGGTTCATCATATCCATGAAGGCAGCAGGAGCATTAGTCCATCCAAAGGACATGACTAGGAATTCATAATGCCCGTACCGAGTTCTGAAAGCCGTCTTTGGAATGTCATCTGTTTTAATCTTCAATTGGTGATATCTGGAACGAAGATCAATCTTTGAAAAGAATTTGGCTCCTTGCAACTGGTCAAACAGGTCATCAATACGTGGCAATGGGTACCTATTTTTGATGGTGACATGATTCAACTCCCGATAATCAATACAAAGTCGCATACTCCTATCTTTTTTCTTCACGAATAGAACAGGAGCACCCCAAGGAGAAGTACTAGGACGAATAAAGCCAATGTCTAACAATTCCTGCAGTTGGGTTTGGAAATGGGTTTTGTACCGGGTTTAAGGTCGATACAAAATTTAATTTCACACTCTGGGGGTAGGCCAGGAAGTTCTTCAGGGAATACGTCAGGGAATTTATTAACAATAGAAATATCGTTCAAAACTGACGTATTTTTGTTTAGATCCGTGACATGAGATAAGAAAGCTTGACATCCGTTTTTTAATAAATGAATAGCTTTATGGCTTGAGATGACCGTGATTGATATTAATGGTTTGGTCGCTTGAATTCACATAATAGGTTGATTAAAGATATAAAAGCTAACAACCTTACGAAAACAATCAATTTTTGCATGATAAGTAGTTAACCAATCAATCCCTAGAATCACGTCAAATGCAAGTATTTTCATTGAAATAAGATCGACGGGTAATGTGAGGGTACCGATTTGAACCAAACAAGACTTATAAACAGTGGATGTAATGAAAGTTTCTCCCAACGGAGTTTCCAAATATAAGTCAAAGTCTAATTTCTCCGGAGTCAAATTTAATCGTTGAGCGCAAGTAGGAGAAATAAAAGAATGGGTAGAATCGGTATCAAATAAAGTATAGACTTCGTTAAAGTTTATGATAAGCTTACCCGTGATGACCTCATTTAGATTCCTTTCTTTCTGGGAGGTCACAACAAACGCTCTCCCTTGCACTACCGGCTTTGACTTTTCTGGGACGGCCTTTGGTGCCTCCATCCTAGCTGAACTTGTCTTTGGTGAACGACAAAATCGGGCTAACTGACCTTCTCTTCCACAATTATAACATGCTTTATATGGCATCGCGCAGTTTAGACTGATGTGTCCCTCCCCTTCGCATTTGAAGCATATGATAGGTAGTCTTTCTCCTTCCTTGACAACGGGTGCGGGTGCTGACGTTTTTCCATCATTGTTGAATCTCCTCTTCTTGAAATGTCCTCCATTCTTATTGTTTTGGCCGTGATTACCACCGAAGTGATTACCACTTCTGGCCTGTTGATTCCCTCCACGCTTGTTGTCACCGCTTCGATGACTACTCTCATTGGTATTATCATTTTGTCGACTGCTCTCTCTTTTGGTTGCGTTGACTCATTATCGCAGTCTACTAACTGAGCCCTATTTACAACATCTAAATACAAACACAGTTTATGAGAAATAAGATGTTGACGTATCTCCGGCTTTAAAGCTCTTAAAAACATTTGCGTCATTCTCTCTTCATTATCCACCAAGTGGGACACAAACTGGGACAACTCGACAAACTTTGCTTCATACTGCGACACGGTCATATTATTCTGTTCCAACTTGATGAACTCCACCTCCTTCATATGATGAATACTTTCGGGAAAGTACTTGTCGTTGAATAGTTCTTGGAACTTCTCCCAAGACATTTTTAGTGTGGCAGGTTGAGTACGATTTACCGATTCCCACCAGTAATCTTCTTCTCCTCACAACATAAAGGCGGCAAAGGGAACCTTTTGCTCCTTGGAGCATCCCAATACATCAAATATCTTGGTGATCTGCTTTATCCATGCTTCCACCTTAAGTTGTTTTGGTTCTCCAATAAACTCTGGTGGTCCCAGCTCCTTGAACTGTTCAGCGGTGACCGTCCGAGAGTTTCCAGTGGTTCCACCTACATTTTGGACAGGAGCCGCTCTCGCCTGCTGTTCCATGAATTGAATAAAGCCTCTAAACATTCCATCATTCATCATTTGGTCAGTGTTGTTGTTTGCATGAGGATTGTCGCCTTCCTGATGCACATTATCCTGATTATTGATATGTGGTGAATCAACGGTCGCCTGTGTTCCATTGCTATTCTCAACATTCTCGGATGTCATTTTCAGATACTGCCACAAAACAAAATATTAATTGACATGTGTGACGCCCCCAAAATAGGTATACAACACCCATTCTGAGTCGCCAAATACACGGTACATAAAGCAAACTACAACTTCAATAATACAAATGTCGTGTGAAATACGACAATACATACTGTGAGTTTAAATACAAATATTATCTTCTAGACAATATCCACACGCAAATAAGTCCTCATTACAATTATTCAAACACTATTTTACAAAAATAGTTAGGACTGCTAAAACATCTTTCTAGAAACCTCACTCCATACCCCGACTCGATCCTGATATGTTCTCATCTCCTGAGAAGAAAAATGGAACAAAAAGGAAAAGGGTGAGCTCAACTAGCCCAGTAAAGAATATTATGACTAAGATAATATATAATAAATTATCATTAGTCTTCAACAGGGAAAAAATCTGATAAAATATAATCGACAACAAGTTTTAGATCAACAAATACAGCGGAAACAACAATCCATTAGAAGAGTCACGTAGAGGATGAATTCTACTATCTTCTAATATTTAAAAGTCCATCATCAATATTTCATCCTGTAACAACAATCAATATACATCTTTAATCATCTTTGCACTACAGGCCAAAGATATTCATTTGTATCACCAGTTAGTCATGTTCATCTCAAAACCTGTTCATCTTTGCACTACGGGCCAAAGAGATTCATCAGTTTAATCATTCATTTTTGCACTACAGGCCAAAGATATTCATCAAGTATCACCATTAAGGACCGAGGATGATGAAAAATATTTTTTTAAGAACGAATCCAGTGAGATAGAAGGACAAATATTAGGAATTCGTTTAACAGTTTATCCAAGATCACTAATACTTCATAATAACCGATTTTGAAGCAGAACTCAAAAATAACGATCAAAACATGGATACAATCAAAGATAGTAGCCAAAATAGACATCTTGGACAAAAAGGAAAACTTTCATTTTTCGGTGAATAGTGCCGTATTCGTGAATAGTGCCGTATACGTGAATAGTACCGTATACGTGAACATTAACCCCGACACAACAAGTTCCAAATTTGATTAAAAAGTTCACCAATATTTTTGCATAATGATATTGAAGAAAATAATATCATTTAAGAAGAAAATAACATCTCTTACCTCAAAATAACCGTATTTCTGACTGAATTTCGGGAATAGTGCTGACAGAAACTTGCACTGTATAGCAACACTCAAACTATACTCACAAGAATACGCTCGATAAAATAGAGAGAGAAAGAGAGTAAACTTATTTCTGGTGTGATTTTCAATTCTAACTTAGCCCTCTATTTATAGGAAAATACTAGAACGCCAAAGGAGACTAAATTAATAAAATATTAATATTAACCAAATATTCAAGCCCACCACCAAGGAATCTGATTTTAGCATTTCCCACATGCCCACCTTCTAGAAAAAAATAAAAAAAACGTTTTTGAAATATAAAAATAATTAAACTTTCAAAAATCAATTATTTTGGAACCCCGGAACTTCAATAATTCACAATAAATAGCCCCTTTGTCAGAAAATTCGAATCTCGCAACTATTTATAGGAATTTCAATTCTCTACAACTTTGCAGACAAAATTTTTTCCAAATTCCAAACAGAAATTATCCGAAATCCACAAACGGATGATTTTTAATTCTTCCAGTCCGACAAAATACTGATAAAACAACCTCAACATTAATTCCTTCAATTATATCCACATAAAATAATATATTCATCAATTATATCCACATCAAATAAATATTTTTTTATCATATGAATCAATAATTAATTATTCTTAAATAATATTACAGAATCACAATTATGACAACCAGACCATTCCTAGGAAAGAGGGGGCTTTCCAATAAGGATTTCTCCTTACTGGCGCGCAATTAGATGACCAAACCTCTCCTTGACAGAACTTTTTAGACATTGCCAATAATGCTATCTAATAATATTATTCAAATAATATGAATTATGGATCTGATAATGAGAAATACTATGCAGTGACAATTATTGAAAAAATAATAATACAAACTAACAATACAGCAATTATTGAATCAATATAATAAAATAATGAACAGTAACTACTGTAACAATTATTGAGTAGTGCCTTCTTACATACGAATCAATAATTCAACCATACTGTGCAATACCGTGTGCTACTGTACAACCGCGCGTATTACTGTATTTTAACCACCAATTATCCAACAGTGTTAACGGTAAAAATTATGTCGTTATTTATAAAAACCCAAATTTATCGTTTTCTTCATCCGACCGTTATTCTGTTATGGGGCCCACAATTGACTGTGTCGTCGTACGAATATTCCCGACAAAAAGAATATTCCACGACCAAACGAATATTCCCCGAAAACAATGATTATTTTATAACCACTTGTTTATTTTGTAAAAATTTTCACATTTCACCCATAACCAAGGTATTATATCAAATTAACACCTTATTATTTTAGAATAATGAATATAGAAAAATTTAATTTATTTATAATAAGTTGGGGTCTTACAACTATGACGCCCCCAAAACAGGTATACACCACCCATTCTGAGTCGCCAAATACATGGTACATAAAGCAAACTACAACTTCAATAATACAAATATCGTGTGAAATACGACAATACATACTGTGAGTTTAAATACAAATATTGTCTTCTAGACAATATCCACACGCAAATAAGTCCTCATTACAATTATTCAAACACTATTTTACGGAAATAGTGACGACTGCTATAACATCTTTCTAGAAACCTCACTCCATACCCCAACTCGATCCTGCTATGTTCTCACCTCTTGAGAAGAAAAATGGAACAAAAAGGAAAAGGGTGAGCTCAACTAGACCAGTAAAGAATATTATGACTAATATAATATACAACAAATTATCATTAGTTTTCAACAGGGAAAAATCTGATAAAATATAATAGACAACAAGTTTTAGATCAACAACTGCAGCGGAAACATCAATCCATTAGAAGAGTCAAGTAGAGAAGGAATTCCACTATCTTCTAAGATTTAAAAGTCCATCATCAATATTTTATCCCTGTAACATCAATCAATATACATCTTTAATCATCTTTGCACTACATGCCAAAGATATTCATTTGTATCTCCAGTTGGTCATGTTCATCTCAACACCTGTTCATCTCTGCACTACAGGCCAAAGAGATTCATCAGTTTAATCATTCATCTTTGTACTACAGGCCAAAGATATTCATCAAGTATCACCATTAAGGACCGAGGATGATGAAAAATATTTTTTTAAGAACGAATCCAGTGAGATAGAAGGACAAATATTAGGAATTCGTTTAACAGTTTATCCAAGATCAATAATATTTCATGATAAATGATTTTGAAGCAGAACTCAAAAATAACGATCAAAACATGGATACAATCAAAGATAGTAGCCAGAATAGACATCTTGGACAAATTTTTTTTTTTTTATTTTTCGGTGAATAGTGCCGTATTCGTGAATAGTGCCGTATATGTGAATAGTAACCCCGACACAACAAGTTCCAAATTTGATTAAAAAGTTCACCAATATTCCGGCATAATGATATTGAAGAAAATAATATCATTTAAGAAGAAAATAACATCCCTTACCTCAAAATAACCGTATTTCTGACTGAATTTTGGGTATAGTGCTGACAGAAACTCGCACCGTATAGCAATACTCAAAGTATACTCACAAGAATACGCTCGATAATATAGAGAGAGAAAGAGAGAAAACTTGTCTCTGGTGTGATTTTCAATTCTAACTTAGCCCTCTATTTATAGAAAAATGCTAGAACGCCAAAGGAGACTAAATTAATAAATTATTAATATTTACCAAATATTCAAGCCCACCACCAAGGAATCTTATTTTAGCATTACCCACATGCCCACCTTCTAGAAAAAAATAAAAAAAACGTTTTTGAAATAAGAAAATAATTAAACTTTCAAAAATCAATTATTTTGGAACCCCGAAACATCAATAATTCACAATAAATAGCCCCTTTGTCAGAAAATTCGAATCTCGCGAATTTCTATAGGAATTTCAATTTTCTACAACTTTGCAGAAGAAATTTTTTCCAAATTTCAAACAGAAATTATCCGAAATCCACAAACGGATGATTTTTAATTCTTCCAGTCCGACAATACACTGATAAAACATCCTCAGCATTAATTCCTTCAATTATATCCACATAAAATAATATATTCATCAATTATATCTACATCAAATAAATATTTCTTTATCATATGAATCAATAATTAATTATTCTTAAATAATATTACAGAATCACAATTATGACAACCAGGCCGTTCCCAGGAAAGAGGGGGCTTTCCAATAAGGATTTCTCCTTACTAGCGCGCAATTAGATGACCAAACCTCTCCTTGACAGAACTTTCTAGACATTGCCAATAATGCTATCTAATAATATTATTCAAATAATATGAATTATTGTTCTGATAATGAGAAATACTGTGCAGTAATAATTATTGAAACAATAATAATAAAAACTAACAATGCAGCAATTATTGAATAAAAATAATAAAATAATGAACAGTAACTACTGTAACAATTATTGAGTAGTGCCTTCTTACGTACGAAACAATAATTCAACCATATTGTGCAATACCGTGTGCTATTGTACAACCACGCGTATTACTGTATTTTAACCACCAATTATCCAACAGTGTTAACAGTAAAAATTATGCCGTTATTTCTAAAAACCCAAATTTGTCGTTTTCTTCATCCGACTGTTATTCTGTTATGGGGCCCACAATTGACTGCGCCGTCGTACGAATATTCCCGACAAAAAGAATATTCCACGACCAAATGAATATTCCCCGACAACAATGATTATTCTACAACCACTTGTTTATTTTGTAAAAAATTTCACATTTCACCCATAACCAAAGTATTATATCAAATTAACACCTTATTATTTTAGAATAATGAATAGAGGAAAATTTAATTTATTTATAATAAGTTGGGGTCTTACAACAGTAACATATTATCCCTATATTTTGACCGACCAATTAAATAATAAAAAAACTTAGGTAGGTCATACTTGCGAAGGAATTCCCCGTCTCTCCATTCCTAGTTCTATTCTCACATCTTAGCTAGGGATCATATCCCTAAGCTTTGATACCAACTGTGACGCCCTCAAAATAGGTATACATCACATATTCTGAGTCGCCAAATACATGGTACAAAATAAAAATACAATCGTTAATATACAACAAGAGAGCTGTGAGTTTTATTACAAAAACTATCTTCTAGGCAATATCCACACTTAGAATAAGTCCTCATTACATTTATTGTCACACTATTTAATAGAATAGTGAGGACTACTAATACTATCATCTGGTCCATCACTCCGGTCCTCGACTCGTCCCAGCTATATTCTCATTTTCGGAAGAGAAAAGTGAAAGAAAGGGTGAGCTCAACTAGCCCAGTAAGAAATATTATGACTAAGATAATGCAGAATAAATTATCATTAGCCTTAAACAGTGTTAAACTGATACAATATAACAAACATCAAGTTTAACTGCTGCGGAACAAGCAATCCATTAGAAGAGTCTAGTAGAGAATAAAATCTACTATCTTCTATGATTTAAAAGGTTTTTCATGACTTTTATCACTGAGATTCAGCTTAATAAATAATCCACATCATCCCTGCATTACGACCAAGGATATTCATTAGTATCACAACCATAAATTATCCATGCACCACAGCCAAGGATACTCGTGTATTCATCAATGGTCATGATCATGCCAACAACTGTCCATCAATGCACTACAGCCAATGAGGACTTTTACCACATCATTTGTAACATTACAGTCATGATTATACCGAATAATCACTGGTCATAATCATACCAAGTCCATCTATGCACTACAGGCCATAAATGACTTTCAACATATTATTAACATGAGGATGATGACAATGATATAAGAATTCAATAAAACAAGTTCAAGAATTAATTTATCTAAGAACTAATAACGTCCAAATTGTCAACATGATACTGCTTTGTAGACTAAAATTCAAGAATGCTCAGAAGAATATTTCCATGAAAAGATACTAGATGAAGCGTAAATATCAAGGATATTCCACTAATTTCATGGAGTATAGAAGTCAAAACTTTAACCAACTGAGTATAATAATGAATGGAATAATAAAAGAAATCACCATGAATGCGGTACTTCGCATAGACAGGTTATTCCAACAAAATAATAAGTAACAGAACCAGGTCAGGTGAACTTCGTACCGACAGGATGTTCCAACAGAATAATACAGAATGAACCAGGTCCAGCGTAAAACATACAGACAGGATATTCCAACAGAATAATAATAAAGACGAAACCAGGTCCGACGTAAAACGCACAGACAGGATATTCCAACAGAATAATAATAAAGACGGAACCAGATCCGGCGTAAAATGCACAGACAGGATATTCCAATAGAATAATAATAAAGACGGAATAATAGAAGAATGTCAATAAGTATAGGGTAGTCCGCGTATACTGGTTATTCCAACAGAATAATAAAGAATGGAATAACAGATGTTCTCTTCATGAATATAAAAGAAATAATAACCCTTACCGTAAAAGAAATTGAATATATGAGTAGGGAAGTAGCATAATACTTTTCTATAGTTTCTTTATAATTTCTCTCTTTAGAGTTTCAGTGAATTCGTAAGAAATAATGAAGGAATGAGCTTCTATTTATAGAAGAATGGACTGCATAGTAACTAACTCATGAACGATCCAGATTGATTTACTTTAATCTGACGGTCCATATTTAAAGCGAAATCTTTTAAATAAAATATAATATATTCTATATATAATCTAATAAAACGAATAACTTTATAAAAGATTTTACTATGCAAATACTATGCAGGCACTATACAAACACTATGCATAATAAAATATAATATATTCTAATTATTGTCTAATAAAATAGATAACTTTATAAAAGTATTCTGTTTTATATAAAAAGTTTTTCTGTTTTATTACATTAATAATACCAATAAAACAAAACTGAGTGACTTATCACATAAGCATCAATAATCAATATCGTGTGCTACTGTGCAACTACGCGTATTACTGTACTTTTAACACCGTGTGTTTCAACAGTTAACGGTAAAACTTCCGTCGTTATTTTTATAAAGTATTTTTGTCGTTTTTTCAATGCGACAATAATTCCGTTGTGGGGTCCACCAATAATTTTGCTGTTGTACGAATATTCCCTGTTAAAACGAATATTCCCCGACCAATCGAACAACTTGCGTACTTTGCAAAATTTTTAAATATTACCCACAACTATAACATTATGTCAAATTTACTCCATAATATTCAAAAATGATATTTATACAAAATTCATCTTTATTTATAAAAGTTGGGGTCTTACAGTACTATACTATAATTAGTTTTTTTACATGATTATCCAATTAAGTCACATGAATGAACTATTAATTCACATGATTTACTATTAGGGAAGGTGGTGCATGTTTGGTAATACTTGCAGGACTAAATTAAAAATGAAAAAAGAGAGGAAGATATTATACTGTAATATTTCGAGCCCCAAAACGTGCAATTATCGAAACTATGTTATCCTATAAATAGAATCTCATTCTTCCTTCATTTCTCAGCAATTCACTAAGTCTCATAAGAGCAATTATTATAGAGAAATTATAGAGAGAAAGAAGAAGAGAAGTCGGCTACATCACTATTCCAGTATCCAGTCTTTTTCTGAGGTAAGGGATATTAGTTGTTGTATTCGTAAGGAATATTATTTGTTGTATTCATAAGGGATATTATTTGTTGTATTGGTAAGGGGTATTATTTATTTCATATTCTGAAGAGAAATTATTTTTCGTATTCGTATGAATATTATTTTTATTTAATATTTGTAAGGGATATTATTTGTTGTATTCGTAAGGGATATTATTTGTTATATTGGTAAGGGGTATTATTTATTTCATATTATGAAGATAAATTATTTTTCGTATTTGTATGAATATTATTTTCATTTAATATTCGTAAGGGATATTATTTGTTGTATACGTAAGGGAAATTATTTGTTGTATTGGTAAGTGGTATTATTTATTTCATATTCTGAAGAGAAATTATTTTTCGTATTCGTATGAATATTATTTTCATTTAATATTCGTAAGGGGTATTATTTCTTTCGTATTCATGAAAAGAGATATTTTCTTTCAATACTCGTAAGGGTTGTTATTCTATTCTTTATTATTCTGTTGTAATAACCTGTATGTGTGGTCTATCGCATGCCTGGTGAATTCTTTTGTTATTTCATTCTTTATTATTCTGTTGGAATAACCTGTCTACGCGGGCTACCGCATTCATGGTGAATTATTCTGTTATTCCATTCTTTACTATTCAGTTGGAATGACCTATCTTCGCGGACTACCACATGCATGGTGAATGAACATTCATATTCATTCTTTATTAAATTGAGGAAATGATCTGTCTACGTGGATTACCGCATGGCGGGTAAAAAATCCATTTGCAGTTTCATATATTTTATTATACTCGTATGAGATATAATTTCTTTTGTACTCGTTATGGAAGATTGTTTTCTTTTGTATTTTCCTTTTATAAGTACTATTCACGGAGTAATATTCATGAGTTACTATTTACGGGTTACTATTCACTCAAATATTATTCACTCAGGTATTCGGGGCACTTTTTGTGCCAGAGTACTATTTATGAGTTACTATTAACAAGTTACTATTCACCAGTTACTATTTACTCTAGTATTATTCACTCAGGTATTTGGGACACTTTTTATGTCGGGGTACTATTCACGAGGTACTATTCCCGAAGTACTATTCACATGGTACTATTCACTTGAAAAATATATTTCTTTTCTGTCCAAATTATTTTGGGTACATGA
Source organism: Panax japonicus (assembly GCA_020205505.1). Lineage (NCBI taxonomy): Eukaryota > Viridiplantae > Streptophyta > Magnoliopsida > Apiales > Araliaceae > Panax > Panax japonicus. The sequence goes on from CM035096.1 coordinate 67,342,555, forward strand.
ATATTATTCTTGAATTTTACTCCACAAAGCAGTATCATGTTGGCAATTTGGATATTTTTAAACTCTGGATAAATTTAAAGTCTTTAATATTTATCCTTGATTTAATTTGATTAATTCTTATATCATTGTCATCATCCTCATGCTTATATTGTGATGAAAGTCATCTTTAGCTTACGTGCATAAATGGACTGTTGATTACTGGTTTTACAGTTGTATATCTTTGGCTTACGTGCAAAAATGGACTGTTGATTATCAGTTTTATAGTTGTATATCTTTGGCTTACGTGGAAAGACGAACTGTTAATTGATAGCTTTGGCCCGTAGTGCAAAGGTGGACAAGTGTATGACATGATCATAACCATTGGTGATAATAACGAATATCCTTGGCCAGTAAAGCATGGATAATTCGATGATGTGATTGGCAGGATCATTACCATTAGTTAACAGTTGAATGTCTTTGGCCGTAGTGCACTGACAGACAATTGATTGATATGATCATGACCATTGGTTTTATAGTTGAATATCTTTGGCCCATAATGCAAAGGTAGACAACGGATTGGCATGATCATTGTTATTACACTTGAATATCTTTTGCCTTTGGGGTAAGGATATTGAGTAAACATTCTATTAAACCTTTGTGGCAAGGAGAAATTGTTGATTTACATGATTATAAATATAAATTGTGGATTTAACTATAATCTTTGGTGGTTCAGGTGAAGACAGGTGATGAGAGTTCTTTTTGTCTTGGGTATAACAAAGAACTGTTGATGAGTATTACAGGAATGAAATATTAACGATGGACTTTTAATCTAGAAGAGATAATAGATATTATATTCTACTTGACTCTTCTATTGGATTGCTTATTCCGCTGCAGTTAAACTTGATGTTTATTATATTTTATCAGTTTAACAATGTTGAAGGCTAAGGATAATTTATTCTGCATTATCTTAGTCATAAAATTTCTTACTGGGCTAGTTGAGCTCACCCTTTTACTTTCTTTTACTCTTCAGGAAATGAGAATATAGCTGGGACGAGTCGGGGAACGGATTGACGATCCAGATGGTTGTTTTAGTAGTCCTCACTATTCTATAAAATAGTGTGACAATAAATGTAATGAGGACTCCATTGAGTGTGGATATTGTATAGATGACAATATTCTTATTAAAACTCTTAGATTATGTTTTATCGTATTTTACACGACTGTTGTATAATTAAGTTGTATTTAAATTTTGTACCATGTATTTGGCGACTCAAGATGGGTGATGTATACCTATTTTTGGGGGCATCACATTAAACCCATGGGGCAACCCATGGGTATGTGGGCCGGCCACTTGGCCACCAAGTAAAGTGATTACTTGGTGGCTAAGTTGTTATGGAGGTGGGAATAGTAAGGAGGTGGCCAATGGACCATTTTGCCCTCTATTTGGTTTGCCTATAAAAGAAAGCTTAGGTTGGTCATTTTGTGTTATACAAACTTTGTCCAACAAATATTGACAGAGAGAAAGAGCTAGAAATAAGTAATCAAGCTACTTCAAAGCAAACCATACACATTTAGTCAAGAACACGAAGAACGAAAAGGTAATATTTCGTAAACGTTAGTCTTCGACCTTTTCGATTTATTTTTTGTAGAGAATCGTAAATTGGTGGTTCATGTCTCTTCTGGAGGGATAAGGATGGCTATTAATGATTAAAACATTGATAAGTCATATTTAAGTAGAAATCATAAGTGATTACGTAAGTTAAACCGAAGAAAACCTTTGAACGTTAACTTGGTTGTTGATGGACAAATTGAAAACCATCATTGATAGGGTATGTGCATATTTCTTGGTTAGGATATAGATGATGAATCAATGAAGTTGTTCCATTTGATTTGGCGTATAGAACACGAGTAACGAAGTTATGGCTAATTTCACAAAATTAGACGTTAAACGTCGAAAACGTAGAAATCTCGGATTGGTAGTCGAAAGTTGCCGTTTAACTTGGAAACTATGGTTTTCAATGGAAACATGTGAGATAAGGTATTCAAGAGTCGTGGACTCAAGACTCGTCGAATTCCAACTTAGAATGAAGAAAACGAGTTATGAACACTAAACGAACACTCGATAATGAACTAAAAGTTGAATTCTGAGTTAACTGATTCGAACATGAAAAATTGTTGCATGAACACTTAGAGTACGTAATTTATGAGCTAATGGCTTTTGAGCGAGCCAATTCGGATGTAAAAAGAATAAGGTATGATCCCGGGAAGTTCGTAGAAAAACTAAATAGTCAAAACCAACTGAGGCTTAGGGATGGCGCCGTAGCGCCAACCCCAATGTTAATGGTCGCGCCGCAGCGCCAACTCCAGGCGTCAACTACTGTTAGTTGGCACCGCAACGCCAATGGTGTGCTAGAGTCTGGCGTTACAGCGCCGGTAGTGGGATTTTGTTGACTAAGTTATTTTTCTAATTCCAATTGATTATAAACCAATAATGGGTTATGAATGTACTTAATGTACATGGTAAAGACTACTTTTAAATCACTTATTTAGTTATGATTTTAGAAATTTAAATGTTGTTAATACAGATTAAACAAGAACATAAAGATCAAAAAAGTATATTGGATTCAACATTGGTACTTTACCAATGGTGATCGAGTTTCGGTTAATAAACATAAGAACATTAACAAGACGTAATGAAGTATAGTTAGTCGAATTGACATTATTAATGGAATAAATTCACTAAAGACATAGAAGAGAAAGAAGTAGGTTTAAACAATGAAGTTAGATTATTTAGTAACTAATTACAGTGTATTATGTGAATATATCATGTAGATTCTGTAAAGACTGAGAACTGTTGAATATTATATTCGAAGACGCTTGAAGGAAAGTTTTCTTAACGCTTGTCTAACCTCCGTGTTAGTCAAGTTTTCTGTGATTCATGTTCTGAAATGCATGAATTATTTTACGAAAGGGTCGATGCCAGTTTTAACTCGGCTAGACTATTATTAAGAGTTAGATTGATTTGTTTACAAGTCTTTCGATATAGAACTATTAACGCTATCCTATGCCAAGTAATTGGTACGGATTCAAGGTAAGGTTGTATATAAACAAATAAATGTATTTTCATCGATTATTCGATGGGCACGTGAGGTTGCCAAAACTTAAACGTAAATACGTTTAACAGATGAATGTTGATCAACATAGAGTACTATAGGCTGATCACCTAGAAGTACTCGTAAGTAATACCGGATGTACGACCTTAGTGCCAGAATGTCCTTTTCATGTATGAAAATGAAAAGAGTATGTTCATGGTCTTTCGATCGGTTCAGAATTCCTAAGCTATTATATATACTTTGGAATCGTTGTTATGAAATGAGAAGCACTAGTCAATGTTTCATAGTACTTCATAGTTATTTGTTTAGTTATGGAAGATAATCATATAATTGTCGATGTGGTATTTATATTATCCTTTACTAGACTTACTGAGCTAGTTATGCTCACTTCTTGCTTTAATTATATGATTGCAGCTAAGGCCGAACGAACTGAGGGTTCTAAGAAAGATAAAGGCACGACTAAGATAGATAGTTAATTATCTTGTAATAGACTAGTAAGTTTGTATGTAATATACTTATGAATTACGAAGAATGTATTCGGTTTCTGAACCTGGGAGAGAATTTATTACTATTGTAATAAGAATATTGTGACAACTCGGGAATTTAGAAAATTTTTAAAATTTTAATTAATTGATTTAAGGTTCAAAATTAGAACCTAGACAGAAAATTAGTGTATGCGTTTGATATTTTTAAGAAGGAATTTTGAGGATATCAAAATTCTGTGAAGGATTTAGGTGAATTATTCATGATTAAGTGTATATGTGAATAAGTTATGTGTATATATGAGCATGATGTGGTTAGGGGTCAAGAGTTGACCAGATAAACGATATCTATAACACACCCTAAGTATATATTAAGAACGTCAACGTTCGGTTAGAATAATCGTACGGATTATAAGAAACCCTAGAAATCGGTTCTAGAAACCCTAATTTCAGTTCCGGGAATCCAAAACCCTAACTCAGAAATTTAAAACCCTAATCTGGGAACTTAAAGGATGATTATAATTCGTAAGTGATATTAATTATTATCTTAATTAGGGTAAAGTTTAATTATTTAGTAAACCCTAATTTCAAATTATTAAACCTTAATTTCGGGATAAGAAACCCTAATTTAGAAATACGAAAAAACCTAATTGTTAATTAAATAATTTTAATGTTATTTAGGAACCTTAATCCTAATTTTCAAGTTAATAGTAATTAGAAAACCATAATCTAATTACGAAATCTAATTTCTATTTTATAAAATTAATTTTCTATTAGAAACCCTAATTTTGGGTTATAAACCCTAATCCGTGATTTTGACCCTAATTGATAAATTAGCAATTTTAATTAGGAAGTACTCATCTTAATTAGCAAGATTTAAGTAATGATTAAGAAATTTTAATATAATTAGAAAATTCTAATTATAATTTAGAAATATTAATTTTTTATTTTTGAAAACCTAAATTAGAAATTTTAAAAAATTAAATTTGTAAACCCTAAGGGTTTCAAACCCCAAACTATAAATTTTCTAAACCCTAAATCCTAACCAAACCCTAAACCCTAAGGGTTTGGCTAAATGTCCAAAATATCATTAAAATTAAATGCAAAATGTCTAAAATACCCTTTAATGCATTATTGGATTTTTTTGCCAAGTGTGAGAGTTGGTGAACAACCCTAGCAACTCCTTGACTTTAAAATCACAGCAATCAGCCATTATTTGCCAGCCATTTCATTATTTATAACAATTATATAAATCAAAGAGAGAGAAAAGTTACTTTACTTTTCATTTTTTCTCTCCAAGACTCTCTCTCTCTTAAAATTTCAGAAATGAAGAGCGGGGAAGTGAGAAAGTTAAGCTAAGATCATCTTTTAGCATTCCCATAACAGATTCAAGGCTCAGAATCTAAGGATCAAAGCATATAAAGGTATAAGAACCCTAAGTCTAGAAATTCTTAAAATTTTGTGTTATGGTTGTTGTTTGTTGTTTAGAACAATGTTAGAAGATGTCATTTAGGGATCTGGGTTGTTAAAACTCAGATCCATAACATCAAAGTACACGAAATAACATTTTTCAAAAATCTGGAAAACTGAAAAATTATAACCTGACAGCCATATGTCAGGGCTTGTAGATCTTTATGTGTTAACTGTTTTATGTGTTTTATGTTTTGGATCTGTTCTACGTCATGAGGACTGTGATCTAAAACTGGAATCAGGGTCGGATCAAGTCTAGATCGTCAGATATACTCAGTCAAAGGTCGTTGACCGTTCACGGAAATGAAATTTGGGCAGCCCAGAATTTCCAGATTTAGTCTGAAAAGTTTTGTTTTGGCCATGAATCTTGCTGTGGATTGTTATTTTAGCCACGTTGTTGTTGTTATATTGTAGTCTGGTATGTATAATACATGTTAAAGTCACCAGATCACTGAGATCATAATTGGAATGAAAGAAAATCACGGTCAAAATAGCTTTGACCATCTGCTCTGGGTAACATTCTGGAAAACCCAGAAAGATAAAGAGTAAGTTTTCTGACATGGTTTGACCATGCCAGATCTTGCTCATGTTATGATGTTATTATGTTATAATGCTATATACTTGTGCTAGGGCATGTTATCTACACGATAAAACACTAATATTACTCAAAGAAGGCTTGAACATCATAGAATCAAAGGCCCTAAGGCAGCACCTCAACTATTCTTCAATTTTTGGGAAACCCAAAAATTGAAGAACGGTGTCTGACAAGACTTTGATGCACTATATCTTCTTGATTGGATGCAGGATGTCCATGAATTTGGTTTGTGGTTGTAATGTTACATTAGTACTACTACTATAACATCATTACCAGTCCCGAAATCAAATAGAGGGTTTATAACTGGTCAAACCTTATACCTCGGTGACTGACATGAACACTCAAGAACACTCAAGAACAGGCCAAGAACACCTATAGCGACAGGTCTGTCGCTATAGGGCCCTTTAGCGACGATTTTATTAATTTTGAATTTCTAATTTTTTGAAATTAATTAATAAATCAAAATAAAAAGTTTTTAATTATTAAAAATACTAAATAAATTCCAAAAAATTATTTCAAAGTCTGAAAAATAGTTTTTAATTATTTTGAGTATATTTCATAAATATTTAATATTTTTGGAATATAAATGGTATTTAATTTATTTAATTATAATATTAAATAAATGATTTAAAAATGATTTAAATACATGAAAAATCATGAAAAATAATATTATGTTATAAGAAAATATTTTAAGTTATTTTTAGTGACTTTTAATATTTTGTGATGAATTTCATTAATTAAATTAATATTAATGGTAATTAGTTTATTTAATAAATATATTATATAAATTATGGAAAAATAGAATTAATGTTTTATAAATCATATAAAAATGATTTAAGTGTTATAAAAATATTTTAAGTTATAACCTATAACTTTTTATATTTTGTCATGAAAATATTAATATTTTAATATTAATAGTAATTATCGGATAATAAATTTAACGGTTTAAAAATCATATTTAAATGATTTTAAGGTATTAAAAATACTTTGATATATTATAAATATATTATAATATTATGACATGTATTTCATTAATATTTGATAATAAATAAATATTAATGATAAAGGAATTATGTGGTATTTAATTCATTTAAATACGTTTTTAATGATTGAAAAATCAAGATAAATAGTAATAATTATTTGAAAATTATTACAAGCTTACGAAAAATATTTTGACTGTTATTAAAATTATCTGAGATAATTGTTAAGTGTTAGGCAGAGTTTAATTGAACTTAAACTCGAAGAATCATCCGGCTAGACCTTCAGGACGTTAGAACTTTGTCGAACTCAAGTCAGACTGAAATAGTTTGACCTGATATTGAGTCTTATATGTGTTATAGACTGATAGGGTTATGTGTTATGTGTTTAGGTTATTTTATAAATTGTGATGATATTATTCTAACTTAGCATTCGATATTATTTATATATTAGGTTCAGACAAAGCGTTATAAATTGCGTAGCGGTAATCAACGGTTCAGGCAAGTTTGTTTTACTTAAATCTAATAAGAGTTGTTTTATTCGGATAAGCTTATGGTTAATCATTGCTGGTTGCCATGAATTATACTCTGTACATATTGCATGTATAAGTCAGGTATGAAAGGCTGATCACCTTCATTACCAGTTGGTTCAGATATATATGTTCATGTATAATACTTGTTCAGTCATAAATTTGTTCCTGCTAGTTCATAATTATATTGTTGAATTATAGCCAGCTTATTATTCAGATTCTTTCTATCATGATATATCGTTATATTGTTGAACTTAAACTTGTTGGGCAATCCTTATGCTCACCCTTGCTATATCATGATAAAACATTGCAGATTAAGGTGAATACGTCAGATATAAAAAAAGGTCCAAGACAGTACCAATTTAAAGTTAAATTGCGCGATTAGTTTTGTAATAGTATAGTTTGAAAATGATATTGTGTGTTAAATAGGTTATGAATGTGATTTAGTTAAGGTTACTCGACTTTGGGGAATAGTGTGTAATGTATTAGATAAATAACTTATGTTTATATCTTTCGCAAATATAGTAATAGTGTTAGAATGATTGAACCGGATCCGCGATGATTCGGGACCTCCGATTCGGGGCCCTCACAAATATAGCACCATATGTCGGGTTGGAAGATACCCGGATTTGGGGGCGTCAAAAAACACTACCTTAGACCTATTCGGAGTATGAAGGTTTACACTTTTATTCTGATAATAAATTATCGCAGCATGGTTACACAACTAATCCATTCCCAATATTACGTCAAACTCTCCCAATCTCATCGGAATCAAGTCTACGCTTAGTTTATGATCTCTAATGTTTGCGCGATAATTTTGGTAAACATATTCTACTTGGATTACTTCTTTATTTTCAACTTCTATGTTCAAAGGATTTCCTAATCGTTCTCGGGGTAAATTAAATTGACTAGCAAATTCTTCAGACACAAAAGAACATGTGGCACCTGAATCAAATAATACATATGCATTTATATCATTGATTGGGATAATACCGGACACCATGTCCTTCGTAGCTATTGCGTCCTGGAAGGTCATGTTAAAAGTCCTAGCAGTTGGTCGGTTGGATTGTGTCGGTCCACCATTCATCAGTTTACTGTGATGCCCCCAAATTAGGGTACTTAAAACCCGAACTCGGTGCTTCACGATACCATTTCTTTGAGAAAAATAATAACGATAATATAAATACCAAACTTAGTTTACATATATCAGAGTCTAATCCCAGGTACGCGACCTTTACTACATTTTATTTCATCATAGATAATAAATATCATTATCTTAATAATGTCTAACTATTACAAAAGATACCATTAAACTTATTCTGTTTGCTTTCTTTTTCCCTAGTTCTTGCTTCTGAAAACATTTAAATTTAAAGCAAGAATGAGCATTTGATTTCCCAGCAAGTAATAGTAACAATAAATATTAGCTGAAAGGATTAAATTTTTTCTTTGAATGACACTTCTACAACGAATCAACAGTTGTGAAGTAAGCTGAACCAATAATAACAACATATCAATTCTATATCAAATTTTTAAAACTACGTACTGACTATAAATAAAGAGCAGTCGACAGACTATGGACTTTGTTTTCAATTTTTGATAAGGTTTAGGGTTGGTAGCTATTCCCATGATTAGAACTGAGACTGGATACCTCGTGGTTATCTCTGAGATTAAGCAGTTTTCTCCAGTGTGTGTTCCGGTATTGGATCTGCACGCCTCGGGGTTATATTCGAGGTTGGAATTTTTACTCCCAGTGTGTGCTCTGGGGTTGATGCTGAACTTCCGGTAGTATCCGAAATGGATATGGATTGTCTTTCAGGATTGCCTCTTAAAAGATAAATCTGTCCTCCTACAATGTTAGTGACAGTAGTACAGAAAATTTCGAGAGTCTAGAGATGCCCCTCTTTATCATACTTATGCATGGCAATGCATGGGTAAGATAAAGAATCCTAGACACTTGAAATGCAATAAGACAAATATGGTACTATATGTAGCAACATGATGTAAATGTATGATGCATGTGTACGAGGTTGTAGCCCAATATGTTGGGGATGATTGATGGCTCCCTGTTGCTTCAACTGGGGATTGGAAATGATGACCAGATTTGATGTGTAATCCGAATCTGTTAGGATGTTGATGTTGGGGTTATCACCAAATTCCTGGGTTCTTGATAACAACTTGATCCTGGAGATGTACCTCTTATGCATAAGAGATATGTGGGGATAAATCTTGGTCTATTTGAGGATGTGTATAACATATTCCATCATCGATCCTCCTTGATAACATTTACCTTTCTTGGTTGGTATCGCCAGGACATGTCAAGATTCTGTTGGATTAACTACCAACAGCAAATGCTGTCAGGGATGCCTGACCTTCGTTGACATGTACTTCACTGATAAGTGAATCAACGGCTAAAAAACCTTATGGGATATACAGCCAAGGTTACTTGACCTTCGCTGACGTGTGAATCAATGGCTGATACTCTGTGGGTAGATTATAAAGGTTGCTTGACCTTCACTGATGTGTGAATCAACGACACATTGCGTTATTACTCCCGCCGGGGATCCGCTGGGGAATTTGAGCAATCGAGAATGAAACGCTCGAATAGTTCTAGAGCTCTGATAGGTTTAATCGCCATCAGCTGAGACAACGTCAAGGCTGCTTGACCTTTATTGATATGTGTGTCAACGGCTGTATGTACATTGTAATCCCCTGTCGGGGCTTCACGTTGTAACCCCCGTCGGGGATCCACGTTGTAACCCCCGTCGGGGATCACGTTGATCTTTAGGGTAATGACCTGGAGTTGGTGGCATTGGACCTGTATAAGGTATTACCGGATGTGATTTGTAACAAATGAGATCATTGGCAGGGTATACCTTGTGTTCGGGTGACTACCAATGAGCGATGTATAGACTCAAAGTTTCATATGAGAAGACAAGGATTACATGCTTTTTTGCTCAATCGCGTGGCGTTTTTATTCCCGATTTGACCTTTTTAGTCCGCAAGAACTCCTTTGCAACTCGAACTGGACCGAGCCAAAGGGGTAGGGCCCACATAGGGGTGTCATAGGTGCACCTGCTTTAGCCACAAATGAACATGCGGCCAATTGTGGATGATATAATCCTGCAGGTTGGTTTCACAAGTAATTTTCAACTTGATTCGCTAAGAGAAATCTGTGAGCCTCCTTCAGATCTGCTGAGTTCGGGCTATTTTTTGCAAATTCTGTCACCATACAAGTGTTCTGCACTATCCTGGTAATGTATGCATGTATTTTTTCCAATTTTTATCCGTTGGAAAATGAGTTATCGCATGAAATGCATCTAAACACATAGTAGTGATTGTGTATGCACAAATGACTTGATAAAAAATATTCAACATAGTAAATGCTAGTATTAAATCACGCTGAACATAATGATATAAAATTATTTGACTTTTGAGACAGTCAAATTGGCACCATTTTCTGCTATTTTTTTGTCCTAATTGAGGTCCAATGAGCAAAAGGTAGAAAGGCAAAATACTCCGGATATTGAGTTTTACCTTATGCATGGATGATTTTAATTTTTAATGCATATATTATGTATATGATTTTGGGCCAGGTGTGCTACTGAATGGCCACCTAGACATGCCTATGTGCATGTGGATAGTCCTATTTTCAAAGGGGACTATGGTAAAAAAATTTCAAAATATAGGCATTGGGTAGTCATGCATTTTAATTCTATTATATGTTAAAGTAAATGCATGCATGCATATATTCATAAAATGCATTCTAGAAAGCTCCAGTTAAAGAAATACCACACCCTTTCTGAGGTGATTTGGAGACTTGTTTTCCAGATATCATGGATTCGGATCAGCCGAGTAGTTCCCGTAGGACAACTTCTGGTATACGGAGGAGGGCTTCTGAAGTGCCTCGACCCCGTTCTGTCAGACAGCCCCGTCGATTGGTGGAGGCCGTGATTCGTCCAGTCTGGGCTGACGTGCCAGACGTTGAGGATGTGGATGAAGATATTCCGATTGAAGATCCCGCTCCTGCTGTACACGTTTCCCGTAGGAAGCTACCTTGTATTCAGGTGGCAAACCCAGAGCTTCTGGGTGATTTGAGCAGACATCGCTCAATGTATTTGCATGCTAACGAGGTATGACGTTAGATCTTGATCTTCCTTCTTTTCCTATTGATGAGGAGTAAAGGATTCTTATGTTGATCTACATTTCATGCAGGTCCCCGGCTTCACACAGCCTCGAGGGAATTGGTTTAGTATATATTATACGTATCAGGCTCTTCATCCAGATTACAAAACTGTAGTGCATGATTGGGGATTCGGGGCATTCTTCTCCATCTTTCCCCGTCGTTGTCCTTGGGGTTACCTTAGGGAATTGTCTGAGCGATGGTTTCATCAGACTCAGTCACTCCATTTGCTGGATTGTGAGGTGATGATGACGCCGATGGATTGGAGATTTATCATCGGTATGGAGTTTGGAGGGGAGGCAGTGCCTTGCATGGCGAATATTACCCCTACTACCGTCAGATCCTTGTTAGGAGTTCCGGTGGAGGCACTCAAAGGCAGGATTGTCCGTTCAGGTCCTTTGAGCATAGATGCTATGAGCGGGCTTTTGAGTGAGCCCATGCTTGATGATATCAAAGTCAGGGATCGCATTCTTTGGCTATTGTTCCTGATGATCATTAGAGGCTACTTCATAGTAGATATCTCTTCTACGATGTCTTTCGGTTTGATCAGCGCCACGCGTCATGTGGACCGTATTGGAGAGTATGATTGGGGTTTCTACACCTTTGCCAATTTCCTCTGGGGCATGCGTATGCGCTCACAAGGTTTGACCGAGGCTTGGCTAGGCTTCTACCCATTTTTGTTGGTGAGTATTTCTCTTGTCATTTCCCACTTATAGGTTAAGAGTGTTTACTGATAGCAGATGTTTTACCATTATGTTGGCAGTTTTGGGCCTTTGAGAGGCTCCCATGCTTGCGTCCTATGAGTGTGTTAAGTTTAGATACGTATTCACGAGGACTACGATGGCATCATTCCATTTTGCCGGAGGTCCCTGTAGCTGAGGGTTTCACTCACTACCGTATGCAGCTGGAGTTGTTGACAGCTGATACCATCACATGGATTCCCTATTCAGGGGAACACTTGACCATCAGTTTTGAGGACGGATACCTGACCGTAGTTGAGTATGCGATTTCCACCAGGAGAGTTCCTCTCTTCACAGATGGAGGCTGGGAGCTCTATTTAGGAGAGCGTGCTATTAGGAGCACCACAGGGGAGATTCGTATATCGATCTTGCCTCCTGCCAGGCGTCATTGGCCTGTATCGCAGTCACCCGTCACTGATATACCATTGTTGGGGATCGACGACTTTACATTATCAAAGGGTCCTTGCACTCAGGAGACGTTCCAATATTGGTGGGTCCCTCGTACTATCGGAGCCCAGTACCGCGCCACACAGTTTATGGGGGATATGGTTCCTGGATCCGTGATGATGACGGATTGGATAGCTTGTGTCTGAGATCCGACTCATATGACACAGATTGATAGTTTGATCCGGCAGTTGGACCAAACACATATATTTATCCGGTATTTGAGCAGAGATCCAGCAGAGGCAGCTTCGTTTGATCCTTCCAACTCAGGCGTTGGCCCATCAGATGACCCATTCGGTTTTGCTGGTACAGATCCTCCTCTATATAGGCCTGACATCCCTGTTGATAGAGATCCAGTGACTTAGGAGGAGTTACATCAGGTGGACAAGATTGATGATGCAGATATTGACACCATTATCTTCTTCTGATGTGTATTCTCGTTATATCTTTTGATAGGCCTCTGTTAGATATTGGGTGGCTATACCCCATTCTCACTATATCTTTTGATAGGCCTCTGTTAGTAGTAGGGCGTCTATGCTCCATTTCCCTGTATTTGTAGCTGTACATAGATGATATTTTAGATGTTGATATACTTAAGAATGTATGCACAATTTTTCATTCCCTATATCATATTGCCATATATTATCTGCTATGCATGTGTCATGTTATGTATATATATGTATGTCAAGAGATATTCAGCCTTGACCCCTGTATCGTCTTATGACACGGCCCGTACAGATGTCTTCTTCGATAGTTAGCCATATAGATCATACCCCACCATCATTGGTGGCATCAAGTATGCGATCATGGTATAATATCATATCACCATCAGATAGGGTGACCGTAGATCATTTGCTACAGCATACCATGACCTTATTGATGTTTCAGGTTCTCGCAGGGTTTGTGGATGGCCTGCTAGAGCATTGGGTACCAGATCGATAGGTTTTCCACTTTGGGACCCATGAGTTGACTCCTACACTGGAGGAGTATGCACGATTGACAATGCTGCCGTTGGATAGATCTTCCATGCATATGGCTTTGGGAGACATGAGTCGACGGTTCATGACTCTCACTAGATTGCAGGTAAGACTGGTGCATGATGAGCTTACATCTGGCCACGTGATATCCCAGCATTTTCTGTATGACATATTTGGCTCTGAGGATAGTTATTCACGACATTCCGGGGATTTCTTCGCATCAGAGGATTATTGGCGTCTAGCCAGGGTTGATGTACTATTGTTATGCGTACTGTCGTATGTCTATATGCTACGGTACATGGATGAGATAGACATCGGAGTCATCATGGCGGTGAGAGCTCTCAGGGAGGGTCGTACCATTATACTGATGATTGTAGCAGAGAACCATTACTACTCATTCATTAATGAAAAACATCATTTATAATATTTCTTAATACAACTTATAATAATATCTCAGGTTAACTAACATTGACATAACTTACATACCCTTATATAACCAAAAGGTTTACATAATTAGTTACATAATAAAACATAACCATTAAAAGTTTACACTAACTACTCCTGAGCTTTGTCTTTGCCTTTGTCCCTGTTAGAACCTTCTGCTACAACGACATTAGCTGAAATATTTTATTTAAGCAAGGGTGAGCAACGAATTTGCTCAGCAAGTTAAAATATACAATAAATGACATATATCATGAATAGAAGAGTCTAGCTTCTATAGAACTTCAGCAATAATCAAAAGATTTCGAAGTAGCAGAATAATAATTCAATCTCAATAATAAAACTTTCTGCCATTTCATACTGAATAACATATCACATATGAAAGAGTAAAATTCATTCACAGATTCAATAATATTCAATTGACTAAGAAGAATTAACAATACTACAACAATATTCAATGAAGTGGGATATGCCCAGATTTCATCTATGGGTACTCGTCATGATCGCTTGCTAGATCTACCGCAGGTTCGTCTCTTAAAATTTCCTCAACTGACTCACTCTGAGCTAGAACCTCGGCAAATGACATTGGTGCAGCTGCTAACATTTCTGTAACCATCTTATCATCTCCTGACATCTTGTCACCAGTTTTAAATAACTTCATTAGTACATCACTAGCAAACATAATCCATAAGTGTCCCTATATCTTACTATTGATGAATTTTCTTAATCCATCACTTAGAACTCTAAACGAGTTTTCTCTATCCTGTTTATGGTTATATTCCTATGGCTTTTCCCCCCCCCCACCTAAGGTTTATAACCTAGAGCTTTGATACCAACTTGTGACGCCCCCAAATCCGGGTTCCCTAACCTCGGGTTTGGTGCTCACGATCCATCAAATATATCACATCTAACTACTCATTCATTAATGGAAAACATCATTTATAATATTCCTTAATACAACTTATAAAAATATACCAGGTTAAATAACCTTGACATAACTTACATACCCTTATATAACCAAAAGGTTTACATAATTAGTTACATAATAGAACATAACCATCAAGAGTTGACACTAACTACTCATGAGCTTTGCCTTTGCTTTTGTCCCTGTTAGAACCTTCTGCTATAACGACATTAGCTGAAATATTTTATTTAAGCAAGAGTGAGCAATGAGATTGCTCAGCAAGTTAAAATATACAATAAATGATATATATAATGAATAGAAGAGTCTAGCTTCTATAGAACTTCAGTAATAATCAAAAGATTTTGAAGTAGCAAAATAATAATTCAGTCTCAATAATAAAACTTTCTCGCATTTCATACAGAATAATATATCAGAGATGAAAGAGTAAAATTCTTTCACAGATTCAATAATATTCAATTGAATAAGAAGAATTAACAATATTACAACAATATTCAATGAAGTGGGATATACCCAGATTTCATGTTGAGTGATCACAAAAGGATCATGAACTAATAGAGGAATTATTTAGTTATTAAAACTAAATTACCACAAGAATATAAATTAATTTTAAAAACTAAACTATACTCTTCTGCAAGTACCTGGAGCGGCCAACTCCTTTGTACCTTATATTATGCATACTACTCAATAATAGCACAATAGGTCGATTTACGACATTAAAATTTGTTCATCTCAGTCTTACATCACGAGTCCGTACAACAATAATATGGTTTGGATTACTTTCAAAGAAATACTATGATTTCAATAATTAATAAAAATATTAATCTAGCCGAAACCAATGTCATAGATCTTTTAATAACAATTCAATTCATAATAAATAGAACATTTCATGCTTTAACAAATATTAGGCTTGCCAAAACAATTAGCTAAAACATGATTTATAAACAGTTCAAATAATAGAACAAGAATCAATTGCACTACGTGCGAATTACAACAATCATTATAGATGTGAATAACTATCAATAATTATTCACTACAATGCTTGAAAAATAGTAACTCAAGTTGAGTTAGGAAACTTGCCTAATTCGTTGAGTACTGCTACACAATTTAAGTTAACTTCTTTTGTAAGACCTATCATTAATAAGATTGGTCTTTTAATCAGCATATCATACTTTGTATCATAGTACAATCACTTTACAATCAATTATCTAACACTTAGTCACATAATTAAATATTAGATAACACCTTACAATATTAGTATTATTATCATCATTTGATAATTCGTTAATCACTATATCATATACATATCATATACATTATGATTTAACACTCTAATCTTCTATATTATAAGTTCTTCTTTAATATCTAATAAGTCAAATACTAATCCAGCAACCTGGATTCTAAATCTAGCAATCAAATTACCAATTCAAGAGATTGGATTTTAAATCCAGCAACCAAATTACAATCCAGCAAGCTGGATTCAATATATTTTCAATTCAGTAAACTTCTTTTCAATCCAGCAAGTTGGATTCATCAGATTTTTTAATCCAGCAAGCTGGATTCCATATCCTTTTCACGAAAACACCAAATCAGCTTATTATTTTTCTATCCTTTGTCCAAACATATATACATATATTTCATACACAACAAGTATTTTTCCAGAATTTTCCAACTTCCTTTAGTATTTTTCAAAATTCATTTTTAGTTTGTAGCTTAAGAATTTAGCCTCATCATGCTCAACTCCAAAAATTCTCATCTTTTGACATAATCTTATACGTGTTAACATGAGCATCCAGTTTAAATTTTGTGGCCATCGGAGTTATAGAACTCCGATTATAGCAATTTTCGTTCGAAAAACTTAAAAATTGAAATGGTCATAACTTGGTCATTTTAAGTCGGAATGAGGTCATTTTTGGAAAGGAGGTACCTAATACCAAATATTTTCATTTACCAAAAGACTGTAATTTATTTCATAATTTAAGTGGTTGAAATAGCCTTTTTAAAATTTTGGCCAGTAGTACTTTGTCATTTTGCAATTTTTCATGCTTTTCGAAACATAGTCCATACTGAAATCTACAACATCTTTTCAAGTGATTACACTTGGATATGTTAGAAAATACATAGATCTAACTCTAGGACTTGACCACACTCAAAAATTCAAAATATAATAGGAGATATGGTCATTTGAATTTCATGTTTCATTTTCACAAAAATTTGATTTTCAACCCTTTGTGATTTCTAAGAAAAATTCTATGTTATAACATTATAACCAACATAACTCATCATAATACCTACTAATACTTTATATACCAATGAATCTACCATAATACATGATCTATTTCATCAAATAAGCATTAAACACAATGTTAAACACAATCAAGGCTAATAACAATTAGGTTTTCTACCTTTTGAAAAACCTAGTTTCCATTTCATACTTTAAATCTAACTTTTGATTCTCAAAAGGGTTAGATCTAAACATAAAACACTTAAATACACATAGATCTAAGGTTTTAAACCTCAAGATCAAAACTTCATATTATCAAAAAAATCAAATCAAACTAAAAAGGAAATTAAACTACATAAATAGAAATTTTGTTATACCTTAGCTTTTCCTTCTTCTCCTTCTTCCTAAACCTTGATTAGGAACTATGAAACTTAACAAAACTCTCCCTATCTCTCTTCTTCTTCTTCTCACCGAAATCTCTTAGATTTCTCTCTCTCTCTTGCATGCTTTCTTTAGCAAAATAGAAGTAAGAAATGAAATAGAAAGGTAATATATATATTTTTAATTTTGTTGGGGAAAATGTATAGATATAAGATATGTAAGTATATTATTTGCCCAATACTTCTCCCCTTCTCTCTTTTACTCATCTCCTAGAGTTTTCTTGCACTTTATGCTTAATGTGTTGGTCAAATAAAAATTGGACACTTGTTGAAAGTTGTTCACCTACTAAAGTAAGCAATCATTACATTCTTCCCCCTTTCTCTCCTCACTAAATTTCGGCCAAGTGGCCTTTCTCTTGCCCAAAATTGGTTTAATTTTATGCTTTAATTAATTTACTTAATGTCCAAAAAGTCATCTCCCACTTGGGCTAAAAGTTAGGCCATCCAATAATTCATTTGGGCTCTACTTAGCATATTTGGGCCATGTAAATTAAATTAGGTCCAACACTTTTAATTTTATCCTTTCCTAATTATTTAATTATGGTTTTTATTTCCTTAATTATAACATAAATCCTTACTCATGCATATTTAATTACTTACCCCAATTAGACTTGTTATAATTAGGTCATAAAATTAATTAATTGAGATGAGTAAAATAAATCTCTTAGGATTAGTATATCTTTTTAAATACTATCATTCTCTTAAATTATAACCCATTACGTTATTTAATTATCATACCTAATATATGTATTAGGTTACATAACTTTATTCTTCATCTCTTTACAAAATAAATGTATGCACATTATATAATACATATTTACTCAATCACGTACATAATTCATATATGTCCTAACATATTTCCCCTAGTTTATTAACTTATTAGCCCAAAATGTCTTAATAAGTTATAAACACATACATACACATATCAATAATCAATTACTTAAGGATTGTAAATCCTTTTAATTTAATAATCAAGGCTAACATTCAAGCTATGCTAATTTCTTACATAACTTTCATTACTCTTCCGTGAGAATGATTAAGTATACTTCTTAGTTGATAAATTAACTATCTAGCTTAATTATCATATACACTTATATGATTCAAGAACTTTCTTTATTTTTTTTCATTAAAAAAATTATTCAAAAAAAAAATTGAATTATGTGAAATTCTGGGTTCTCACATTCTGCTTTCCTTATAAGGATTTCATCTTTGGAATCACCGCTTTCTTACTCCCTAATATCTTTTAAAGTTATATCATCAATTCATTTATATCAACACAATATTAATTTGTGTTTCAAATACTAAATTGTGACTTGGGATCTATAAAAGAAAACCATACGTACGTACCTGGTATGCCGAACAGATGAGGATACCTCGTTAGATTCTAACTCTTGAGGTATAACCTCTGAGCATAGAATATATTCCTTCTTATCCAAGATTTTAACAAGTACTTCTTCATACGTTTAATCTTCCGCTATCTCGTCCGGTTCTAAATCAATAATGTGGTTCGGGTTATCCACATATTTACGTAACATCGATACATAAAAAACGTTATGAACACGAGACATAATTGGCGATAAAGTGAATCTATAGGACATAGTTCCTACTTAATCGAGGATTTCAACTCTCTTCGTTGATTCTTGCTTCTAGAATAACGTCTTCTTGAACCTTCTTCTTCACATTCATCAGCTCCGGGTCTATAGCCTTAACATTATTGTTTAAAATCGGTTCTAATTGTATATTTGTTATCTTCACGTAGTTTCGCATATTCGCACTCGTAAACGCATACGATCTTCTACTCAACACGTCGGCTACCACGTTCGCTTATCCCACAATGATATTGAATGATATAATCATAATCTTCAACAGCTCGAGCCAACGTCTTCAAAGCATGTTACGTTCGTTTTGGGTGAAGAAATATTTGAGGGTTTTAGAAATGAGTTTTGTACTGGGGTCAATACAAAATTTACTTTCACGCTCTGGGGTAGGTCAAGAAGTCTTCAGGGAATACATCAGGAATTTATTAACTCTAGAAATATCTTTTAAAAACTGTGACTCTCATCCAAGACTTGGATAACACATTAAATGAATGTTTCTCCTAATGGAGTTTCACCAGATAAGTCAAAGTTTAATTTCTCCGGAGTTAAATTTAAACGTTGAGCCCAAATAGGAGAAATAAAAGAGTGGGTGTTGCCTCTTTTTCAGTTCTAACAAAAGAGCTATAACTCATTCAAGCATACATGTGTCAACAAGTAATATAGAGTAAGTATAGTATCGATCCCAGAGAGAAAGTTGTCTAATTTAAATCACTATGCATCAATTAAATCACTATATTTATATGCTAAAACTAATGAATATAATTGGTGAATTACTCTAATTACAAATAACGACTAAAACAAGAGTAAAAATGTATTAAATCAAATCTGAAAGTAATGGGATCCTAACTTTATTTAATACTTCATCTAATCACTACTATCATACAAGAATTGTTCACATATCATAGGAAAGTAGCTAAGAGCACTAATAGAATCATAGCCATTTTTCAATGTACTATGACCTACTTACACAACATCCACAAGCGATAGACTCCATGTAATAATCAATATAACCAAAATCACTATATGTCTATGTGAAATTGCAACCATATTGAATTTAAGCACAAGCCCTTATTCTAACTCATACGGTGAAATAATATATGTCTATCTGATTCACGAAATACACAAGCCATACAAAACAGCCCCATATATGTATGCTATCATGATTACAATCCATACTTGCACGTTCATTGTCAATTCCATACAAGTACTGAAAACGAATGGTGATCAAGCATTCATACATGAAAAACAACCATGATAGAAATCCTATATGATATGTAAAACAGTCCAGCATTTAAGCATGCAACTAAACTACATATTAAAATCCGTTAGAATCCCATAATGGAGTGTAGTTCATGACTGAACCAAAAGTTATTATGGGATCAAAGCAAAACATGGCTAATAAGCAAAAAATTGAAAGATGAAAGATAGAAACGATCAAACCTAATTGTTGATTATAATCCACTAGTAACGTTCAAATCCTCATATAAATCAAGTAAAATACTAATAATTATCCACAATGATAGAAAATCCCAAGAAGAATTAGAAAAGTTGGAGTTTAGACTTCGTTCTACATTGGAATCTCTCTTAGAGTGTAAACCCTAGTTACAATATGAAAATACATAAAAACTAAATAATGATACGTCAGACACCAGTCAGAAATCGTTTTTAATTAATTACAACCTTTAAAATTAGAAATTAAAATAAACAGCTTAGCAGCATCAAGCATCGCGCGCGGTCGCGTGCCCCTCCTTTGGAATCCTCGCGCGGGCGCACAACTTGAAGTGTGTTGTTCTGCTGTTCATTCTTTTGTCCATCCATGCTTAGCCTCCTACTCCAATTTATGCTCATTCCATACATCCAACAGCCTCATGCCATTTACATCACCAAATCATGCCATATCCTGTACTTTTACACCAAAGGAGTTTTAAGTAAATGCAATGCAAAATAACATGAAATGCAAATAAAAACACACTTAAATATACTTGAGACGGGCCTAGTTCGCATGAACTAATATCCAATAAGTAGGTGTAAAACCCACTTATCAAATACCCCCAAACTTGAACTATTGTTTGCCCTCAAGCAATGCATGCTAAATAACAATGAAAATGCAAAAGCACTACTATGCAACTAAATTAATATGCAAACTTGTCTCACATTGTTCCAACTCTAATAGAATTTCAGTCAAAAATGCCTCAGCGAATTATCCAGATTCAAGAATACAAATTCAAACCAAACCATAGGCATAATATCATACACTTAGATAATTCATATATGTTATAGATATGTTGTGTGTGTGTGTTATGTTAACCAAAACTTGATTAAAGCAATGAATACACATATTAAATTTCTAAAAATAAAAAATTATAGTTTAAAACAAGACTCATGTTTACATATGCAATGAAGACTATTCCAACATATCAAAACAAATTGAGGTTCAACAATGGGCTTAACTACTTTATTTTTACTCACGAGGGCGATTTTCGCACTTTCTCGCAGTGTTTATTGATTATTATTTTTTTCACATGACTGTGTAATGTCTTATTCCATTAGGAAACACTGCTACCCCTTAGCGAGCATTCAACCAACGACTCCCAGACCATTAAAGACCTTAGGGCACTAGGTGTAGAGACAATCCCCTCGGGCGTACTTACTCAAGTAGCCAGGGCCCTAAAATAAGACTACCCACGTTATTGCTATTTGATTTTTTATTTATACCTAGCATACCCATGTTTTCTAAAAGTTTGAATGTCAATGTTTAACAAGTCTACATCAATGTTCCATATATTTCTCTTTTTGACACTACATTTTCTATCGAGCAATGCAACACATACTTCTTATACCTACAAGTGATTGTGAACACATTCGTGCAAACCAAAATCATTTAAACAGCAACATGAATTTCATCGTGTAAAACATTATAGCTAGGTTCATGTTATCCAACATACTCAAAAATCTTTTAAGATTCACTATCATCGTCGACTAGACAAATATTTACATATAGCTAGAACTGTGAGACATGTAAATTAAAAAAAATTATAACACATAAACAAATAAACTAAACATGAACATGCAAAATTCTAACACATAAACAAATAAACTAAACATGAACATGCAAACTTTAAACTAACCATGCCAATACTATATGCAACTATACTACTACCCCAATACCCCCAAACTTATAATATTTAATGCCCCATTGAATGAAGGTAAAGGGTAAAGAAAACTCCCCTAATGATCAGTGGTACCACCCTCCTCGGGTGGTTAATCTGGTGGTGGATATGGCACTGCTATCCCGAACTGAGGCCACTCTAGCATTGTTCCTTGCTGTGCAAAAGCCTCGGCCAAGGCCCTCATGAGTCATGTCGCAAACACTCCTAAATTATCGTACATGGCATCGACTTTTCACTCCAACCTTCGGAGCTGTCGATCCCCAGTGGCAAATGGAACTTGGTTTGACGGCCCTGCCTCATTTGTCTGTGAAGGCTACTGTGGTGGCTCTGGGAAAGTGGGCTGGATAATAAAAACTAATCCTCTCGGATGCGGTTCACCTCCTGTCCAATCCTTAAACTTGGCAATAGTTGCATTGTGATGTCTTAGCTCAGTTTCTATATCTGCTCGTTATCCCACTGGACTCCTTGCTGGTCAGAAATTATGGCTACCACAGACGCATGTGGAATACTCTATGTAGTGCTCCCCCGTAAATAACACAACATGTTTTGATGAATTAGGTGGCCTATGTCAATGTACTTTCCTTTGATGATGCCCCACAAAATGATATCCCGCTCAGTGGTTATTTCATACTGGTGAGATGACGGAACTAACTTGGCACAAATAAATAGATTCCATGCTTTTGTATATCGATTCAAGGTGGACACTGGGAAAGTTTTAGGCTCATTCATTCCAGCCTTATAATTCCACCTTGTTCCTGGAATGCACAATTCAGTAATTACTAAGTTCAAATCTGTTTCTAGATGTCCACCTTAAACCCAATTAGTAGACCCAGTCGGTGGTGCGTCATTGATTTTGAAGGATTCTCGGATCGCTGGGGGTCGATAATCCACTTGCACTCCTCGAACCAGCATTATTCCTCCCTTTACGTCACTAGCATTCGCGTAGAACTCTCGAACAACCCCCATTGGAATAGGTATAGGAGTTGCAACCAAACCAACCCAGCCTCTTTCTCGTATCATATACCATAGTTGGTTGTCTTGTTTCTCAGGTTGAAGTCCCCGTTCCTTCATAAAAGATTTGGCCACAATTCGATAATATTCCTACAGGGCCTTCAAACTGATAAATTCTTGTGGTCCACGACATCCTCTTCTTGGTTATTGGAGGAAGATTCTGATTAGGAAGAGATGGAGATTGAGCGTGCTCTTTTTGGACCCATGTGCAGATGATAGAGAGAATATAGATGAATTACTTGATGAGCGTACCCCCAAACTTACTGCTGCACAACCAAACAGAAACCCTAGATTTAGGACAGTGGAGAGAATCATGGGTATGAAATTTGATGAGAGCTGAGGGGTCTTATAATTATGGGAGAACAGAAGAATACTCTTCTATTATGTCAAGTGAAAGACCAAATAAACCAGGACTCTAATTTGTTTTGAACTTTAAAAAATTTTCCACGCCTGGTGTCGCACGCGGCCGCGCAGCCTTGCAATGGTTTTCTGGCGCGGGCGCGTGAGTTGCATTACTAGTCTGAGATGTGTAGCGCGCGGGGGCATGGTCTTGTGCTGTAGTCATTGCGCGGCCGCGCGACCCTGCTTCCTGCACTCCTGAGTTTACTCCCAAACTGCCTATCAGTGAGATTTCACTTGAAGATACTTACATCACACCATTTACCCGTATCAATGTGTGACCTCTGGAATAAGCATAAATGAACAAGTAGATTCTATATAATACTAAAACATTGTCCAATGCCGACTCTATTACAAACTCACTTATGCTCAACATAGCCATCTATTAAGAATGAAATAAAGATGATCTAGTTAAATACCCTACTGAATAAATAAAAAGAAAATAGAGATAGAGATAATGGGTTGCCTCCCATCAAGCGCTACGTTATAGTCAAGTAGCTTGACTGTCTCAGATTCTCATGTCGAAGAAAGAATTGAGGCGACTTTCTGTCTGTCTACCTCACCACTAAAGTAATGCTTTAAGCGCTGTCCATTCACCTTAAAAGGCTTATCTAGTAACATATCAAATACTTCAATTGCACCATGCGGAAAAATAGTCTTCACTATAAATGGCCCTGACCACCTCGATTTCAGCTTCCCGGGAAAAAGTTTTTGTCTGGAGTTATAAAGCAAAACCCTTTGTCCCGGTTTAAATGCCCTCTTAATGATTTTGTGGTCATGCCATTTCTTCACCTTCTCCTTGTACAACTTCAAATTCTCATATGCCTGCAATCTGAATTCATCCAACTCATTGAGTTGGAGTAGGTGTTTCTCCCCGACAGCTTTCAAATCAAAATTCAGCTTTCAAATTGCCCAATATGTCTTATGCTCTAGCTCCATAGGAAGGTGGAAGGCTTTTCCATACACGAGCTAAAAAGGTAACATACCCAACGGAGTCTTATATGCCGTCGTATAAGCCCATACTGCATCATCCAACTTTAACGACTAGTCCTTCCTCGTGGGATTCACAACTCTTTCCAGGATTCTCTTAACTTCTTGATTCAACACTTCAGCTTGGCCATTTGTTTGTGGGTGATACACTGTAACAATGTGATGGTTCACCCCATATTTAGCTAACAAAGCTGTAAACTGCCTGTTGCATAAATGACTGACTTCATCACTAAAGATAGCCCTTAGAGTCCCAAACCTCATGAAGATACTTCTGTGTAAAAATCTAAGGACGACCTTGGCATTATTTGTCGGAAGAGCTGCCACTTCTACCCATTTCAAGACATAATCCACGGCGAGCAAGATGTAGAGATTTCCGCAAGAAGAAACGAAAGGCCCCGTGAAATCAATTCCCCACACATCAAAAATTTCTACTTCAAGGATTATATTCAATGGCATTTCATTCTTTTTAGAGATGTTTCCCACTTGCTGACATCTATCACACCGCTGGACAAAACTGTATGCATCCTTGAAAATAATTGACCTATAGAATTCTGCTTGTAGTACTCTAGCCGTTGTTCTTTCACCACCATAGTGACCTCCATACACAGTAGAATGACAATCCTGCAGAATCCCCTCGGTCTCGCTATACAGAATACATCTTCTTATCACTTTATCAGATCACAATTTAAACAAATAAGGCTAATCCTATATATACCATTTGACATCATGCAGAAATTTCTTCTTTTGATAACCCACCAAGTCAGAAGGTACCATCTTACTCACCAAATAATTTGCATAGTCTGCGAACCATGGAACTTCCCCTTTCACCACAAACAACTACTCATCTGGAAAGGATTTGCTAATCATGACTTTATCGTTTCCTTCCCTTTCCGGATTCTCTAGTCGATATAAGTGGTCCGCCACTTGGTTTTCAGTCCCCTTTCTGTCCTTGATTTCCAAATCAAATTCCTACAGTAGTAAAATCCATCTGATCAACCGGGTCTTAGCATCCTTCTTTGCCACTAAATGTCAAATTGTCGCGTGATCCGTGTACACAATCACCTTCGTGCCAATCAAATATGCTCAGAATTTGTCAAATGCATACACCACTTCCAATAACTCCTTCTCTGTGGTGGTGTAGTTCAACTGTGCATCTGTAAGGGTCTTGCTGGCATAATAAATCACATGAAAATTTTTCTCTTTCCTCTGCCCCAAAACAGCCCCTACGACTTAATCATTAGCATCACACATCAGTTCGAATGGTAAATCCTAATCTGGTGCAGTAATCACTGGTGCTGAAGTTAGTTTCCTCTTTAAATGCTCAAATGCAGACACGAAAGCCTCATCAAAATCAAACTACGCATCCTTTTCCAATAGACTACATAATGGTTTAGTTATTTTGGAGAAGTCCTTGATAAATCTGCGGTAGAAACAAGCATGTCCCAGAAAACTGTGAACACCTTTTACTGAAGTAGGTTGTGGAAAGTTCTCAATCGTATCCATCTTCGATCTATCCACCTCAAGACCCTGCTTCGATACCTTGTGTCCTAGTATGATTCCTTCTTGTACCATGAAATGGCACTTCTCCTAGTTAAGCACTAAGTTTATCTCAACACATATCTTCAAAACCATAACTAGATTCTCAAGGCATAAATCAAACGAGTCCCCAAAGACTGAGAAGTCATCCATAAATACCTCCACATTCTGCTCCACCATGTCTAAAAATATATCCATCATGCATTTCTGAAATGTGGTTGGAGCATTGCACAATCCGAAAGACATACTTCTACAAGCAAAAGAGTCGTATAAACATGTGAAGGTAGTCTTTTCCTGGTCTTCTGGAGCTATCATAATATGATTGTAGCCTGAATACCCATCCAGAAGGTAATAATACTAATAACCCGCTAATCTGTCCAACATCTGATCAATGAATGTGAGAGGAAAATGATCTTTCCTTGTAGCTTTGTTAAGCCTGTGGTAGTCCATGCAGACTCTCCAACCCGTCACTGTTCTTGTTGGAATCAACTCATTATTCTCATTAGTCACTACGGTCATGCCACCCTTTTTCGGTACACACTACACTGGGCTCACCCATGAGCTCTCTAAGATCGGATAGATTATGCCTTCATCCAGCCATTTCAGTACCTCTTTCTTAACCACTTCTTTCATTATCAGATTAAGTCTCCTTTGCTGCTCAAACGACGGCTTACTCCCATCTTCCATCAGGATCTTATGCATGCAAAATGAAGGGCTGATCCCTTTAATATCTGCTATGGTCCAGCCAATAGCCGATTTGAACTCTCGAATCACTCGTAGCAGTTTTTCTTCCTGAAAGGATGTTAGCGCAGAAGAAATAATCATAGGTAGCTTTGAATCTTTATTAAAAAATGCATACCTGAGATGTTTTGGAAGTGGTTTTAATTCAAGTTCTGGAGGTGTCTCAAGAGATGGCTTTAATTTTAATGAGGATTCTCCAGCTTTTGTCAATGGCGCGATAGGTGTTCTGAATTTTCGGACTTGTGGAGTGGTATCCAGATATTGCACAAGTTCATCAAGTTCCTCGTCCTCAAAATCTAAATTTTCAGCAATTATAATCCTCAAAGGTTCATCATCCACTAGACAATATACTTCATCATTTATGACTTGATCCACCAAATCAGCCAGGAAACATTCCTCTTCATCTGCTAGAAACTTCATGGCTTTGAAGACATTAAAAATGACCTCTTGATCATGAACACGCATAGTGAGTTCCCCCTTCTGCGCATCTATCAAAGTCTTTCATGTAGCTAAGAATGGTCTCCCCAATATGATTGGTATATTTTTATCTTCCTCGTAATCCAAAATGAAGAAGTCAACCGGAAAGATAAATTTGTCCACCTTCACTAAGACATCTTCAACAAGTCCCCGTGGATACGTGATGGATCTGTCAGCTAACTGTAACAAAATGTTTGTCGGCCATGGAGCCGGCAATCCCAACTGATTAGATACTGATAAGGGCATCAAATTTATGCTTTCCCCAAGATCACATAAGCACTTACTGAAGCTCATTTTCCCGATTGTGCACGGAATTGTGAAGCTACCTGGATCCTTCAGCTTTGGAGGTAATTTCTGCTGAAGCACTGCACTGCATTCTTCTGTCAAGGCTACTATCTCAAATTCGTCTAATCTCCTCTTCCTTGACAGTATACCCTTCATGAACTTTGCATAGTCTAACATTTGTTCCAATGCCTCGGCGAAAGGTATATTGATTTGCAGCTTTTTAAATATCTCCAGAAACTTGCTGAATTGCTTATCTTCCCTCTACTTATTTAATCTTTGCGGATACGGAACTCAATGGTGAACCGGTGGTACTGAACTCACAGGTTTCTCAACTAACCCTGCTTTATCTTTCTCTTCCTGCTGGACCTCAGAATGTTTCAGATTTTCTTTCTCAACAGTCACCTGCTCTGCCTCGCGCGGCCGCGCGGCATCCCCTTGTAAAACAGGAGTGGGTGCGTGACTTACAGTGTCTGTAATATTCTTCCTAGATCTTAATGTGATTGCTTGACACTGTTTTTTCCCTTCTCTTCTAGGATTTGTCTCTGTATTACTTGGCAAAGAACCTTGAGGACTGTTGTTAAGCATACTGGCCATTTTCCCCATCTGAGTCTCCAAATTCTTAATAGCCACTGCTTGGGTTTTGATCATAACCTCAGTGTTTTCCATGTACTTTAACATCATCTCCTCCATTTCTGATTTCTTTTCTGTGGAGGTGTAGCTAGAGTGTGATGTTGTTGTTGTTGAGAAAATCACGATGGAAACGATGGTTTTGGTGTAAACTATGGCTGAGATGGCTGTGGCTGAAACAGTTGATTCGTCTGAAACTGATTCTGCTGATTCCCTTGGTTATTTGACCAACTAAAGTTTGGATGATTTCGGTTGTTGGGGTGGTATGTGTTCTGAAACTGTCCTTAATCTTTCCTATAATAGCCCACATACTGTACCAACTCCGAGCTGATATCACATTGATCCGTGGAGTGTGACCCTGCACATATCTCACATACGAAGGCGACTGTTTTCACTTTACTCTCAGCCAATGAATCTATTTTCTTTGTCATAGCTGCCATATGTACCGACAACTGCGTAATAGCATCCACCTCCAACAAACCTATAACTTTGGGCTGTGGCATCCGAGATGTAGGATTTTGAAAATCGTTTGATGTCATTGTCTCGATAAGGTTATAGGCTTCCTCATAGCTTTTTGCCCATAATGCCCCTCCTACAGTTGCATCTACAATCGGTCTAGACTGACATCCCAATCCATTATAAAATGTGTTGATCACCATCCAATCTGGCATACCGTGATGTGGACACTTTCTCAGCATCTCTTTATATCACTCCCATGCTTCATATAAGGACTCTCCCTGTTGTTGCTCAAACTGAGAGATAGTTTTCCTCATCTTTGCAGTCTTAGCCATTAGGAAGAACTTGGCTAAGAACTTCTGTGCTAAGTCCTCCCATGTAGTTATAGATCCTACTGGCAAAGAATGAAGCCAACTTCTTTATCCCTTAATGAGAATGGAAACAGCCTAAGTCTGATAGCATCCTCCGTCACCCCGTTATATCTGAACGTGTCACATATCTCAATGAAATTCAACAGGTGTTCATTCGGATAATATGTAGCGGCACCCCCAAACTGTACATAATTTTGTACCATCTGAATAGTGCCCATTTTTATCTCGAATGTATTAGCTGTTATCGCTAGTCTGACTATGCTGGACTGTAATCCATTAATATTGGGCAGGGAATATTCTCTCAGAGCCCTATGCTCCTCTCTTTACTCTTCTCCTTGTGCCTCGGCTGCCATATTAAATGTATTACTTTCTAACTGTGCTTGTAAATTTCTGCGAACACTCGCTTTCCAACCTCTCCCATTTATGTTGTCCTGAGCAGGTGTTAAGTCGTGCGCATAAAAATTTATACAAGTTCCTGAAACAAAAAAAAAACCAAAAATTGAAATGAGATAAGATTCAATTTTTCTAAGTTATACAATATAGCTTAAAACTAATGATAATAATAATAATTTAAACGCCTTTCCCCGGCAACGGTGCCAAAAACTTGTTGGTCGTTTTACCGATCAATATATGCGTGCAAGTATACACGGTCAACAAGTAATAAAGACTAAGTAAAGTATCATTCCCATGGAGAATTAACTAATAAAGTTCACCAAGTATTAACCCATAACCATCTTTGTCATATTTAAACAAATGATATTATATTTTATATTTAAACTACGAAATTAAATAAACCTAAATAATCCTAGAGTGAGACTAGATAATGAAGACCTGAGATCACAATTTCATCTATTGACTCATTCAAAACCATACACTTCACATTAGGCCAAACTAATTGTACCGGTTTGTTAGTCGAGAACATAAAAGTAAAGTTCAGCCATCTCTCAATGTACCATACCCATATCATATATAATCCACAATTGATAGAATACACATGAACACCCACATTACCTAAACCACTATATGTCTATGTGATTTACAAATAATTAAGGTTTAATCCCAAGTTCTCAATAGACTATGAATGGTACGTCTGTGACACCCCCAAATACGGGTTACCTGACTCCCGAGTTTGGTGTTCACGATCCACAATATAAATAACATTTAACTACCCATAAAATATTTAGATAGTATCTTACATAAGTTTTTATCAGAGTTTCATAATACATCCCCCAGGTTCTCTAACCTTAACATTTCAAACATACCCTTTAGATATACAAAAAGGGTTTACAATACAACAATATAAATAATACAGTTTAATATAACTAATTTATAACTACGCCTTTGCCTTTGTCCTTTGCAGCACCTCCTGCAACTTCGACCCTAGCTAAAAAATTTTATTTATAGCAAGGGTGAGCAACAAATTTGCCCCGCAAGTTAAGATTATACAATAAATGTATATGAATCAACAATAATATCCTATCTATTATGATAGAATGAAACCAAAGTTCGGGGAACTTTGAAATAACTGAATAAATTGTTATTCAATAACAAGGCTTCTCCATTTCTATGCAACACCATAATTTGATAATGAAAGAGTACAACGCTTTCAAAGTTCTACAAGAATCAA
This sequence comes from Panax japonicus, assembly GCA_020205505.1. NCBI lineage: Eukaryota > Viridiplantae > Streptophyta > Magnoliopsida > Apiales > Araliaceae > Panax > Panax japonicus. The sequence goes on from CM035096.1 coordinate 67,373,357, forward strand.
TTCTACATAATTACAAAGTGGATTAATTTCCAGATTTATACTGAGTGATCACACAAGATCTTTGAACTTATTTTTTCGGGCATCTATCAAATATTTACTTTGATATATACCAGGAGTATCAGATAACCATAAAGATTAAATCATACCCCTCTGCAAGTACTTAGAGCCGGCCAACTCCTTGTACCCTATATTATGCATAATACTCAAAACGCGCGCAAAGGTCGAATTCACGACCCAAAATGTTCCCTTTATATAAAAGGTTGTTCTTCTCAGTTTTAGAATCAATATTTTGATTTTACAACGAAATACTGTGATTTCAAATTCTACTTACTTATCGATCTTGCCGAAATAATTGGCATCGATTCTACCAACAACAATTGAAATATTTTATTGAATTTATCAAGTTCTAACCAATGTTTGCCTAGCCAGAATAATTAGCTAAGACATTTCTCAACACAATTTGACAATAAACAGGAATTATCTGTACTGTCAATTCTAACTTCTACAAATTTGAATATTCAACAACAGTAGTTCTACGGATATATATTTCTGAATCAGTAATTCAATTTAAATTAATAAGCATGCACTAACTGCAAATAATCAACAATAACTTCCCTGGATGTGGTGTAATTATCAATAATTAACCACTATAATAATTGAAGGAAATATAACTCAAGGTTGAGTTAGGAAACTTGCCTTCCACGTTGATTACAGCTACACAATATAATTAACTGCGTTCGTAAGACCTATATTCAACAATGTCGGTCTCACAATTAGTACAAACATTTATAACACATAACACTGTATTTTACATTCAAACTTCTCCTAGGCACATTACCACATAGCCACATTAGTGTTTATAACCTATATAAACACTTATCATGTCTAACTATTTCGGTCTAGTTGGATTTCGGTCCATTCTCGGTGTTCTGGTCACCCTATCCGACAATTAACACATTGATTGTCAATTAAACTTGGTCTCTAAGCTTCAATATTATTTTAGATAAGTCAAATATCGTTTATAATATTTTCCGGAAGCTTTTAATAATTAATAAACACTTATTATAAATTATAATAATTTTTCAAACACTTAAATCATTTTTAAATGATTTAATTATCAAATAATCATATCATTATTAATATTTAATAATTAATAACATACATTCCAAAATATTAAAGTTATTATTAATAACTTAAAATATTTTTAAATCATCAATATTCTACTGAAATGATCTTTAAAATAATTAAAATCAATTTTAAATCATCACCATTAATAAATAAACATTAATGTAATTATTATCTAAATATTAAAAGTCATAATTTATAACTTAAAATATTTTTAAACTATTTTTCTCATTTTTAAATGATTTTTAAATCAATAAAATCATTTTTAATTCCTTTATTTAATATAATAATTAAATAAATCAAATATCATTAATATTACTTTATTAATGAAATTTCTCCAAAAATATTGAAAATTATATTTTATAATTTAAAATATTTTCTAACACTTTATTCTAAATTAAAATGATTTTTAAATCATTTAAATCATTTTTATCTTATTTATTTAATTTAATAATCAAATAAATCTAATATCATTAATATTAAATTATTAATGAAAATTCTCCAAAAATATTAAAAGTAACATTTTCTAACTCAAAATATTTTTAAATACATTTTTCTTATTAAAAATAATTTTTCATAATATTAAATCATTTTTCTCTAATTATTTAATAAACTAATTAAATAAAATAAATACCTTTAATATTATTGATAATTATAAATATTAAAGAAAAATACTCCAATTGGTCAAAATTTTTTTTTCATAATTTAAAATAATTTTTAAAACTATTTTTGGTAATTTTTATAATTTATTTCTATTTTTTTATTAATTTCCGAAATATTCAGAAAATAAATAAATAAATCCGTCGCTAAAGGCCTATAGCGACACTTTCTGTCGCTATAGGTGTTCTTGAGCGAATCCAGATTTTTCCGGCAGCTGCGAGGTGGGTAGTTTGACCGACTTTAACTCACGATCTGAGCATGTTCTGGGCTATCTAAAAATTTGGGCGTGTAGACAATATGTCACACTACAACATCCAACCAACACTTTGGTTAAAAAACATCACAACAAGGAGATCAAAGCCTCCAAAGTTGCTGCCAAACAGTTTCTGGGCCAAAACAGACTCGAGTTGCCACTTTCAAGCTTGATTTAAGCTATGTTCTGTTCATTATTTACGTGATCTATCAACTCCAGATTGTAGACAAAATGTAGTACTACAACTATAAAGCATAATAACACTAAAACATCAAAACAGATGCTAGATATGTCCGGTCAAACGTGAACACGGAAGTTGGCTCAAAATTTTCCGGGTTCGTGTTCTTGACAGATTCGGTCAACTGGTTTTGACCGTGTATATCTTTTGATCTATAATAGATCTGGGTCTGATTCTTTTTGCAACTTAAAGACGACATATCAGGATACATTCTACAAGCTTTAAATATCAAAAATACGTAACACACTAGGAGTTATAAGATCAGACATTTGACTGAAAATCACAGTTTTCCAGATTTCCAGATTTTGAAAAACATTGAATTCGTGCACTTTGATGTTATGGGTTCATGATTTATCAACCCAGATCATCAATTGACACCTTAATACACATCTTTGAACAATCAATTACAACAATTAACAAGGAATGGAAGGATTTCAAAATTAGGGTTTTATACCTCTTTTGCTTTGATTTTTGATCTTGGCTCTCTAATATGTTTATGGATGATCTTGGGGCTGATTCTAGGACTGATCCACTATTGATTTTCGTGGGTTTTGGAGAGAAAGAGATTTTGTGAGAGTAAGCTAGCAAAATGGCAAATTTTCTTAATTTTCTCTCTCTAAATCTTATATATAATGCTTTGGATTCATGTATGTTGCTTCAATTTCGGCTGGGAGCTGAATTTGGCTGATATTTTATGTTGCAAAGTCAATAATTGGTAAAGAGTTGGTGACCTAATAAAGTTATTGGACAATTTTGCAAGTTAGCTCACAAAAATCCCATAAAGGGCATTTTGGTCATTTCTAATTTTTTTTTCTAGAATTTGAACTTGATGAAACCCTTAGGATTTAGGGTTTGGACAATCTAGGGTTTAGGTTTTGTACACTTTAGGTCTAAAAATTCTAATTTCCATAATTTGCAAATTTAGGGTTTAATTAAAAAAATAAATTTTCTAAAATAAAATAAGGGTTTCAAAAATAGAATTTTAACATACAAAAATATAATTAAAGTTTTTTTTAATCATATTTAAGTTTAATAACACAATAGTCTTACCCATTAGGATTAGGGTTTCCTAATTTAGGGTTTATAATTCCCGGTTTTGAAATTAGGGTTTCTCGGCGTACAATTAGGGTTTTTAACTGTATACTTAATTTTCTAAATCTAAGATTAGGATTTTCAATCCCTTATTAGGGTTTAATAATATTAAACATTATCCAATTAATTTTTAATCATTGATCAAAAATTTTATACCGTTCAAACACATACATATTAATATAATTATTTTAATTATATTTTCTATCGAATCCCGTTCCAAAAATTAGGGTTATGGTTTCTATTCTCCGTTAAGCACAACTCTACTCTAATTTTATTAGTCAATACATAAATTGACCATCTCGATACACGTATCACAGAAACTTGTCACAAAATCGATAATTAATAATAATATTAATTAAAAAAAAAATTATTCGAAAATTTTGGATTATTCGAAATCCTGGGTTATCACATTCACCCCTCCTTAAAAGGATTCCGTCCTCGAAATCACCGCCTTCTTATATTCTACAATCTTTTAAAGTTGTATCATCAATTTATTTTAATCAACACCATATTAATTTTGGTTTCAAATTCTAACCTGTGAGTTGAATCTATAAAAGAAAACAGTTCACAGAAATATCTAACTCGTATTTCTCGTGGAATTTAATTTTCTAAACGAAATCGTTACCTGCTGCGACCTCCTGGGTTGCCACTGCATCATGCGCCGTCATGTTAAATGTACGGGCAGTTGGTCTTCCTGGCGGTGCAGGTCCTCGAATTGCTAAGGTTCCACCACCGGGTCCCTTGTTGGCACTTTCCTTCTCAGCATTTCTTTTCGGACAGTTTCGAACAATATGGTCGGTCGATCCGCATCCAAAGCAACCTTGAATTTTCTTCGGACTGGGACAATTGGGTGACATATGCCCCTCTTGCCCGCAGTTATAGCAAACTCCCTTCTTCTTCAGGCAAACTCCAGCATGGTGCTTCCCACAGTTCGAACATGGCTCCCTTCCTTTCCTATTATCTTCTGACTTATTACCCGACTGGGTATTCTCATTCCATTTTCTCTTATTCGGATTACTTCCTCCACTACTTCCACCGTCATTTGTTTTCTTCTTCTTTTCTTGATGAAATCGAAACACTGCTTCGCTCCCTCCTTCAGCAATTAGCGCTTTCTCCAATAAAGCCGCAAAAGTGTTGATCTTTAGCACAACTACTTTGTTGTAAATTCCCGGCTTCAATCCGTTCTCGAATCTTCTTGCTTTTCTAGCTTCTGTGTCCACTTGATGAGGTGCAAATCTTGCCAGTTCGTTGAATTTAGCCGCGTATTCAGAAACAGACATGTTCTCCTGCTTAAGTTCCAAGAACTTAACTTCCATCCGAGCTTGCATACTCGGTGAGAAGTAGTTCTCAAAGAACAACTCCTTAAATCTTGTCCACAACACCACCTCTGTACCAGCTCTTGCTTGGTTCGTCTCCCACCAGTAATTGGTTTCTCCCTTCATCAGAGAAGTTGCAAAAGCCATCTTTTGCTCTTCTGCCACACGTGAAATGATGAATGCTTTCTCCATTTCTTTTACCCAAGTTTGGGCTTCAATCGGATCGGTGGTTCCTTTGAATTTCGGCGGTCCTACCGCTTTAAAATCCTTGAAATTGGCTAATCTATCAGCTGGCTGTTCCGTCGCTCTTCCTCTTCATGCGGGAGCTCTATTCTCCATAGCTTCGGCTATCATATTTGCAAAATTTTGCATTGGGTCAACTTGACCTCCTTCATTATTCACTGAATGTTCTTTTCGTTGGTTTCGATTCTGTCGTCTAGGCGGCATGATCTGATTTAAATAAAAAAAAATCTTATATTAATACTCTTTCTCTATACCAATTCTTAATACAATAAGAATTCAACACGTAATTCTCAAGTAATTGCATATTTATTCAAATAGCACATAGTACCTATAGTACTTAACACATATAACTATCCCTTTAAAATAATACTAGGGTTAACACACACAACTTTACACAAAAAGTTGTTATTCTCCATTTTCACATTACTATATCCAGTTCATCAAACCACACTTATGAGTTCATAACCTGGCCACAATTATATGAGTTTACGAACTTACCCTAGTCTGACCTTTGGCGTCCGTTCGCTGAGGGGTTCATAAACATTTCATATAACTATGAGTCAAGAATGTCACATAAGTATGAGTTTTAAGAACACACAATTTCATTTTAATCTTATATTCATATAAAAAAATAAAGATTTCATTCATACAAACATATCATTGCATTTATATTCATGCAAATATTACATAGTACTTTTCAGTACATTACTCATACAACTACAAATAGGTACTATCCCTTTTTTTTGACAAAAGTCGGGATTCATTACTACAACTTTACACAAAAAGTGGAGTCATACAAAAGTTATCTCCTATCAAAGAAAATATTATTCTCCACGCACTTAATACTTCTTCTTTCCACTTTCTCCATCTTTCTTCCTTTTAGGACAATTCTTAACCTTATGACTCGTTCCACCACATGCAAAACATCCTCCTTTCTTTAGTTTAGGATAATTTGGTGACAGATGTCCTTCTTGACCACAATTATAACACACATTCTGACCCCACATACATTCTCCCAAATGGCCCTTTCCACACTTGCCACAGGCCTGCTTCTTCTTCGAGTTTGACTTTTCTAAATTAGGGCTATCGTTGTCCCTTTTCCTTTTCTTCTTGTCTTTCTGCTGCTTGATCGTCCCTTCAGATGGTCCACCACCTTCCGCCTTCATTCTGTCTACCTACGCCTTGAGTTCGTTCCTTTCTTCAGTCATTTCACGTAATGCCCGCTCCGTCTTCCACAACTTCTCCAAGAGAAATACCTTGCTTCGGAGTTCCTGGACTTCCACAGATAGCTGATCTTGTTCTTCAACTGTAGCCTTATTCTTTATCTCTACCATAGCTGGCTCAGACTCTACCTCCTCATCTCCACTCAGATACATCTCGGGATAATCGTCATGATTGCTCCCCAGATTAACCATAGCTTCATCTTCTTCCACCCTATCAACCGATTCACTTTGCGCTGACACCTCGGCTTGTGGTATTGGTGCAACAGCCGCTAGTATCTCCGCACTCTTTTCACCTTCTTCAGACATCCTACAATCAGTTTGAACAACCTGATTAGTACTTCATTAGTACAAACTCCTCACACTATGTGTCCCCATTTCTCACTATCGCTGCACTTCGGCAATCTCTCACTTAGTACTCTAAATGAGTATTCTCTATTTCGCTTATGGTTATAATCCTAGGTCTTTTCCCACCCCATTTAAGGTTTATAACCTACAGCTCCACTACCAGCTGGTGACACCTTGGTCACCACAGCTCTGATACCAACCTATGACACCCCCAAATCCGGGTTACCTGACTCCCGAGTTTGGTGTTCACGATCCACAATATAAATAACATTTAACTACCCATAAAATATTTAGATAGTATCTTACATAAGTTTTTATCAGAGTTTCATAATACATCCCCCAGGTTCTCTAACCTTAACATTTCAAACATACCCTTTAGATATACAAAAAGGGTTTACAATACAACAATATAAATAATACAGTTTAATATAACTAATTTATAACTACGCCTTTGCCTTTGTCCTTTGCAGCACCTCCTGCAACTTCGCCCCTAGCTGAAAAATTTTATTTATAGCAAGGGTGAGCAACAAATTTGCCCCGCAAGTTAAGATTATACAATAAATGTATATGAATCAACAATAATATCCTATCTATTATGATAGAATGAAACCAAAGTTCGGGGAACTTTGAAATAACTGAATAAATTGTTATTCAATAACAAGGCTTCTCCATTTCTATGCAACACCATAATTTGATAATGAAAGAGTACAATGCTTTCAAAGTTCTACAAGAATCAATTCTACATAATTACAAAGTGGATTAATTTCCAGATTTATACTGAGTGATCACACAAGATCTTTGAACTTATTTTCTCGGGCATCTATCAAAGATTTACTTTGATATATACCAGGAGTATCAGATAACCATAAAGATTAAATCATACCCCTCTGCAAGTACTTAGAGCCGGCCAACTCCTTGTACCCTATATTATGCATAATACTCAAAACGCGCGCAAAGGTCGAATTCACGACCCAAAATGTTCCCTTTATATAAAAGGTTGTTCTTCTCAGTTTTAGAATCAATATTTTGATTTTACAACGAAATACTGTGATTTCAAATTCTACTTACTTATCGATCTTGCCGAAATAATTGGCATCGATTCTACCAACAATAATTGAAATATTTTATTGAATTTATCAAGTTTTAACCAATGTTTGTCTAGCCAGAATAATTAGCTAAGACATTTCTCAACACAATTTGACAATAAACAGGAATTATCTGTACTGTCAATTCTAACTTCTACAAATTTGAATATTCAACAACAGTAATTCTACGGATATATATTTCTGAATCAGTAATTCAATTTAAATTAATAAGCATGCACTAACTGCAAATAATCAACAATAACTTCCCTGGATGTGGTGTAATTAGGAATAATTAACCACTATAATAATTGAAGGAAATATAACTCAAGGTTGAGTTAGGAAACTTGCCTTCCACGTTGATTACAGCTACACAATATAATTAACTGCGTTCGTAAGACCTATATTCAACAATGTCGGTCTCACAATTAGTACAAATATTTATAACACATAACACTGTATTTTACATTCAAACTTCTCCTAGGCACATTACCACATAGCCATATTAGTGTTTATAACCTATATAAACACTTATCACGTCTAACTATTTCGGTCTAGTTGGATTTCGGTCCATTCTCGGTGTTCTGGTCACCCTATCCGACAATTAACACATTGATTGTCAATTAAACTTGGTCTCTAAGCTTCAATATTATTTTAGATAAGTCAAATATCGTTTGTAATATTTTCCGGAAGCTTTTAATAATTAATAAACACTTATTATAAATTATAATAATTTTTCAAACACTTAAATCATTTTTAAATGATTTAATTATCAAATAATCATATCATTATTAATATTTAATAATTAATAACATACATTCCAAAATATTAAAGTTATTATTAATAACTTAAAATATTTTTAAATCATCAATATTCTACTTAAATGATCTTTAAAATAATTAAAATCAATTTTAAATCATCACCATTAATAAATAAACATTAATGTAATTATTTTGTAAATATTAAAAGTCATAATTTATAACTTAAAATATTTTAAAACTATTTTTCTCATTTTTAAATGATTTTTAAATCAATAAAATCATTTTTAATTTCTTTATTTAATATAATAATTAAATAAATCAAATATCATTAATATTACTTTATTAATGAAAATTCTCCAAAAATATTGAAAATTATATTTTATAATTTAAAATATTTTCTAACACTTTATTCTAAATTAAAATGGTTTTTAAATCATTTAAATCATTTTTATCTTATTTATTTAATTTAATAATCAAATAAATCTAATATCATTAATATTAAATTATTAATGAAAATTCTCCAAAAATATTAAAAGTTACATTTTCTAACTCAAAATATTTTTAAATACATTTTTCTTATCAAAAATGATTTTTCATAATATTAAATCATTTTTCTCTAATTATTTAATAAACTAATTAAATAAAATAAATACCTTTAATATTATATATAAATATAAATATTAAAGAAAAATACTCCAATTGGTTAAAAATTATTTTTCATAATTTAAAATAATTTTTAAAACTATTTTTGGTAATTTTTATAATTTATTTCTATTTTTTTTATTAATTTCCGAAATATTCAGAAAATAAATAAATAAATCCGTCGTTAAAGGCCTATAGCGACACTTTCTGTCGCTATAAGTGTTCTTGAGCGAACCCAGATTTTTCCGGCAGCTGCGAGGTGGGTAGTTTGACCGACTTTAACTCACGATCTGAGCATGTTCTGGGCTATCTAAAAATTTGGGCGTGTAGACAATATGTCACACTACAACATCCAACCAACACTTTGGTTAAAAAACATCACAACAAGGAGATCAAAGCCTCCAAAGTTGCTGCCAAACAGTTTCTGGGCCAAAACAGACTCGAGTTGCCACTTTCAAGCTTGATTTAAGCTATGTTCTGTTCATTATTTACGTGATCTATCAACTCCAGATTGTAGACAAAATGTAGTACTACAACTATAAAGCATAATAACACTAAAACATCAAAACAGGTGCTAGATATGTCCGGTCAAACGTGAACACGGAAGTTGGCTCAAAATTTTCTGGGTTCGTGTTCTTGACAGATTCGGTCAACCGGTTTTGACCGTGTATATCTTTTGATCTATAATAGATCTGGGTCTGATTCTTTTTGAAACTTAAAGACCACATATCAGGATACATTCTACAAGCTTTAAACATCAAAAACATGTAACACACTAGGAGTTATAAGATCGGACATTTGACTGAAAATCATAGTTTTCCAGATTTCCAGATTTTGAAAAACTTTGAATTCGTGCACTTTGATGTTATGGGTTCATGATTTATCAACCCAGATCATCAATTGACACCTTAATACACATCTTTGAACAATCAATTACAACAATTAACAAGGACTGAAAGGATTTCAAAATTAAGGTTTTATACCTCTTTTGCTTTGATTTTTGATCTTGGCTCTCTAATCTGTTTATGGATGATCTTGGGGCTGATTCTAGGACTGATCCACTATTGATTTTCGTGGGTTTTGGAGAGAAAGAGATTTGGTGAGAGTAAGCTAGCAAAATGGCAAATTTTCTTGATTTTCTCTCTCTAAATCTTATATATAATGCTTTGGATTCATGTATGTTGCTTCAATTTCGGCTGGGAGCTGAATTTGGCTGATATTTTATGTTGCAAAGTCAATAGTTGGTAAAGAGTTGGTGACCTAATAAAGTTATTGGACAATTTTGCAAGTTAGCTCACAAAAATCCCATAAAGGGCATTTTGGTCATTTCCAATTTTTTTTTTCTAGAATTTTAACTTGATGAAACCCTTAAGGTTTAGGGTTTGGACAATCTAGGGTTTAGGTTTTGTACCCTTTAGGTCTAAAAATTCTAATTTCCATAATTTGCAAATTTAGGGTTTAATTAGAAAAATAAATTTTTTAAAATAAAATTAGGATTTCAAAAATAGAATTTTAACATACAAAAATATAATTAAAGTTTTTTTTAATCATATTTAAGTTTAATAACACAATAGTCTTACCCATTAGGATTAGGGTTTCCTAATTTAGGGTTTATAATTCCCGGTTTTGAAATTAGGGTTTCTCGGCGTACAATTAGGGTTTCTAACTGTATAATTAATTTTCTAAATCTGAGATTAGGATTTTCAATCCCTTATTAGGGTTTAATAATATTAAACATTATCCAATTAATTTTTAATCATTGATCAAAAATTTTATACAGTTAAAACACATACATATTAATATAATTATTTTAATTATATTTTCTATCGAATCCCGTTCCAAAAATTAGGGTTAAGGTTTCTATTCTCCGTTAAGCACAACTCTACTCTAATTTTATTAGTCAATACATAAATTGACCATCTCGATACACGTATCACAGAAACTTGTCACAAAATCGATAATTAATAATAATATTAATTAAAAAAAAATTTATTCGAAAATTTTGGATTATTCGAAATCCTGGGTTATCACAGCGTCGGTATATGTCTATCCTAAGCACAAATCATACATCCCAACACAATGTAGAATATACAATCATAAGCTATTAAGATCAGATCCAAACCCATACTTCATCTCTCAAGTCCATATGGATTATTAAAATAATTGATGGCCAATCAACTAAGCAAATAATCATGAATCTTAATAGAAAACCCTATAGCAATCAATAAGGCTAACAATGAAATATATCAGAATAAACTAATTCATAGAATCCATTGAAATCTCAGAATAGAGTTTAAATCATAGTTGAATCAAATCTATCATCCACATATTGAATAAACATCACAATATTATAAATAAGAACCAAAGAGTGGATAAAAGTAGAGACTTGAAGTGAAAATATGTTCTCCTGCTCCAAGACGGAATCTCTGATGCTTCCCAATTGCTTCAAGTCTTCAATCTCGTCAACTCTAGAAATCACTACTCTAATCTACACTAATCTATTGTTGAAATTTAAGAGAGAAAAAAAAACCCTTGTTCCTTGTTTTCCCCAAAGGGGTGGGAGTCCTCTTTTCATTTGATAAAACGTCTAATATATAAGCCCTAGTTGCCCCAACACTTCAAATTTCAAAAATAAAATAAATTCAGTAACTGCAGTCGATGGCGAGCGCGGGCATGCGAGTCCCATTTGTAATCATCGCGCCAGCGTACGTGTGTAAAGTAGGCTCTGTCGAGTTGCTTATGCGGGCGCCCATGTTGAAACCTGTATAGCCGCGCGACTTCTGCAGTTTGAATTCTCAGGTTCTGCTACTGCTCCTGCTTCTGTGTTATGCTGCCACTGATGCTTTAACATGCAACGTTTGTTCTTTTGTTCACCACTGTTTAGCTCTTTTTGTTCACTTAATCCTCATGGTGTGCCTTCATTAATCACATGTCATCTACCAACGCCAAGCTATGCCATTTCCTGCACTTTTACACCAAAGGCGTTCTCAATATATGCAATGAAAAATATCACAAAATGTAACTAAAAACATACTAAAATGTACTTGAGATGGGCATAGTTCTCGTAAATTGATATCCAATAAGTAGGTATAAAACCCACTTATCAAATACCCCCAAACTTGAACTATTGTTTGCCCTCAAACAATTCAACATAATGCAATCTACATGCTATGCAAGCCACACTACTATGAAAATGAATCCCAAGATTTCCAGCCATGTTAAGAATTCCAATAAGATATGCCTCAAAGAGATATCAAGACCCATGAACAAAACATCAAACTAAGCTAAAGGAATAATGATATATACAATCAAATATTCCTAACCTGCTATAAATATGTTGTGTGTGTGTGATGTGTTCACAGATAAGCTTGACAAAGATGAAGATACCACATGCTAAATTGCTTAAGACAAAAAATTGAAGTTAAAATCAAGAACTGCATATACTAATGAGACATCAACTACTCCAATACATCAATACAAATTAAGGTTCAACAATGAGTTTATTCTGCTTTATTTTTACACGAGGGCAATTTTTGCACTTTTTCGCGGTGTTTATTTTTCTTTTTTTCTTTCTTCTATTTTATTTTTTATATATTTCCCATGATTGTGCAATGTCTCATTCCATTAGGCTAACAGTGCTACCCCTTAGCGAGCTTTCAACCAACGACTCCCAGACCATTAAGACCTTAGGGCGCTATATGTAGAGACAATCCCCTCGGGCGTACTTACTCAAGGAACAAAGGCCCCGAAACAAGACTAGCCACGATAATTAAATTTTTTTTTCCTGTTCTTATCTTTTTCTTTTTTTCTTTTTTTTATAAAGCAAACATACCCATGTCTTCCCAAAACTTGAGTTTTAGTGTCTTCATAGTCATTACTCACTTCCTACACAATTTTATCATTAAAAACAATATTTTTCTCTCAGCAGACAAGCATGCTAATCTTAACTAACAAGCAAATAGGAACATTGTCGTCCTACCTGGTAACATCTAAACAGCAAGCATGAATTATATCATGTATAAAATTATAACTAAGCTCAAGATATCCACTAAATTCAAAAATCTATCAAATTTCTACGTCATCACTCGCCAAATTAGAATTCAACTAACTAAAAGCATGGGATTATGCAATGTTATACAACTAAACACATACTAAGTAAACAAGACAGAAGAAAACTAAAAACAAAATTTCATACTAAAATACCCCTACTATGTAACTTAAACATGCAATCAAACAATATGCAACTAACTATATATAACAACTACTCACTACAACCCAATACCCCCAAACTTAAAATAAACAATGCCCTCATTATAATTGAAAGTGAAAGAATACTCCCCTAAGTGGCAATGTCATCTTCGTTCGCCTCCTCATGATCCGATGGGATATCAGACGATGGCTAAGTTTGAGATTTTCTATAGTTGGAAACTGAGTGTGGGCTTCTAACTGTCCGAATGTTTGAGTCAGAAATTCTAAAAATTTAGCATTTTTTTCGGTGACTGAGCTATGGCGCGATCGTGCGGTGTTTGTCTTGTAGTTGGGCGCGGCAGCGTGACCTTGTACTCTAGCAGCTTCAGTTTTTGTTTGACTTCTGTTTGATCTTGAATGCTTATCGCAATTGTATTGAACCTGAGAGGAGAAACAATAAAACTATTATTAAGACTTACCACTATCTAACATCTACTAAATAATGAAATGTAAATAAGAATTAAACAAGGAGGGAGAAAGATTGGATGGGGTGCCTCCCATCAAGTGCTCAGTTTATAGTCCGTTAGTTGGACTCTTTTCTTGACACCATTATCCAATTTCTCTACGATAAGCTAGGAACCCTCCATCCATTATAACCGCTATGTGCTTTGGTAGGTTCCCCATCATGAGAGTATGTGAATTGAAACAACCTAGCCTATTTCATGTACATGATGCCCCTAGTTCTATTGCATAGCTAGGTGCTTCGTTTGTTGTATTTATGAATAAATTTTTGCTTTGAGGCATGATAGATACAACATGCTTTTCCTCTTCTATTTTCTCTTCCTCAGCCAACCATGGTTTGTAAGAGGCCTCATTATCAGAAAAATTCTTGCTTTGGATGTGACTACCAAGGGGGCATAGGTGTGCAAATTTCACTGAATTTTTCAACTCTAACTGAGAAGGCACTTGGGATATTATACAAGTCAGCTCATGATCTTCATTTTCCATACCCCTAGTTGTCTCCTCAATGTCCACTCCTTTCAGTTCATTCAGTGGCATGAACACCTCTGGCTCTCCATCAGTTTCATCGTCCATGTCATAGCACCAATTATTTTGAGGGCGATTGTTCAAGGCTTCGAGTATTTGATCCATTTGATTCTGCAAATTCTGAATTAACCTCTCTTGCTCAATCATCTTCTCCTCAGTTGATGCTACAAACTTGAACCACAAATCCTCCACTCTTTAATTATCTTGTTCAGTTTCAAAATCCATGTATTGAGGACCATTCATTGAGGAGTTAATGAGTTGTTCCATCTGTTTGTTAAGATTTTGGCTTGATAACTCCTGACTCATCATCATCTCTTCATGGTCTGCTATGCTTTTTGACATGAATTCCTTCAACCTTGATTTTTCTCTTGTTGCGTTGAAGGTGGATATGAGAAATCTGATGGATGTGTTAGACTTGGGATGCAGTATTGGTTGGGATAGTTATAACTCCATTCATAATCTGGGTGATACCCCCAACCTTGTTGATAATCAGGATAAACATCGTTGTTGAAGTAATCACCCCCAAACTGCACTTGTCCAACCTTGATGTTGCACAGATAACTCGGATACTTGCCAGCATAGTATTCACATGTAACTACTATCTCTCGAGTGCGTTAGGCTGCAAGATTATCAAACCTTTCTAAAAGTGTTGCAATTTGTGCTGGCAATGTAGAAAATACATTGAGTCCGTCAATGTTTGTGTACCTTGGTGGAATCATATTTGTATAAGGCCATTGATAGGCAAAGTCACCCATGGTACCTGAAAAGAGAGAAATATAAGAAGATAATTAAAACAAAAAAGAATTGTTTAAATTAAGACCAATTTGATTGAAATTAATGTTGGAAAAAAAATTATTAAGCTAATTCCCCGGCAACGGCGCCAAAAATTTATTAAGATAATTAAAATGTTTAAATTAAGTGGTTTTGGCTTTTCTAAAAACTCCGGTGGTCCCAGCTCCTTGAACTGCTTAGCGGTGATCAACCGTGGGTTGCCATTGTTTCTACGTGCATTATGAATAGGAGTCTCTCTCGTTTGGTGTTGCATGAATTCTAAAAAACTCCTAAACGTACCGTCATTCTTCATTTGATCAGTGTTGTTGATTACACGAGGATTATTGCCTTCCTAATGCACATTATCCTAGATATTGATCGTTGGTGATTCAACGGTCTCATGTGCTCAATTGCTTACCTCAACATTTTTAGATGCCATTTTATTGTCACAAAACAAGGGTTAATTGACATGCCACATATTATCCCTATACTCTGACCGATCAATTAAATACCAAATAAACTTAGGTACGTCATACTAGCGAAGGAGTTCCTCGTCTCTCCCCTCCTAGCTCTTGTCTCACATCTCAGCCAGGGATCATATCCCTAAGCTTTGATACCAACTGTGACGCCCCCAAAATAGATATACATCATCCATTCTGAGTCACCAAATACATGATACAAAATTCAAATACAAACTTAAATATACAACATGAGTTGTGAGTTTTAATACAAATATTGTCTTCTAGACAGTATTCAAACTCAAAATAAGTCCTCAATACAATTATTATCACACTATTTTACAGAATAGTGAGGACTACTAATGCAAACATCTGGACCGTCGATCCATTCCCCTACTAGTCCCAACTATATTCTCATTTTCTAAAGAGAACATTGAAAGAAAAGGTTAGCTCAACTAGCCCAGTAAGAAATATTATGACTAAGATAATGCAGAATAAATTATCCTTAGCCTTCAACAGTATAACAACTGATAGAATACAATAGACAACAAGTTTTAGATCAACAACTGCAGCAGAATAAGAAATCTATTAGAAGAGTCAAGTAGAGCATAAAACCTACTATCTTCTATGATTTAAAAGATTTATCATCAATTTTATCGCTGAGACTCAGCTTAATAAATAATTCACATCATCGAATCATCCCTGCACTACGGGCCAAGGATATTTTTTAGTATCACGACTGTAGCGACCCCAAAATTCATACAATTTAAATCTCAACTTTGGTCGTTAATAACACATCTACCTTCTGATTTTACATCATTATTCGATGTTAAACTTTATAAAATACGGAATAATTTAAACTTTTATGTCTTCTTACGTTAATTCCCTGAATCAAAACCTTTATCAACTACATGTCTTTGAATCAATCTTATTTTATGATTTGCTTTATCATTGTTATCATATAAAATTTTACATTTCAATCCGATAACCTTTACATATCAGATAACTCTAACTCTAGCTTTACAACTCACTATAAAACTAAACATCATAAAACATTTAATACATCTCATGATTCTTAATCATGGTTTAAAGAAATAGTAACTTTAGCTAAAAATACAAGTCTTCGTATATTATTTCTGAACCACTTCATTCAAGTAGCACATAGTGACATCTTCAATCCTTAACCTATAAAAATGGTTATTTGCAAGGTTGAGCTCGACAGCCCAGCAAAATCTAACATTTTTCATGCATCACGTAGCATATAATAACATGCATCAACATATATCTCATAAACACTGTACTAACATAACATACATGTTACAGCACCAATTCGCAGATTACAACAAGTTTTGACCATGGAATTTTGTACTTTCTAAGCCATATTCTATAACATAAACACTTTTATTTTAAATCTTCTACTAACCACTTTTCCATGAATTTGATTACTCAATACAATTTCTATATAACAATTATCAACACCCCAAACCTAAGGGAATACAAATTAAAACCTAAGTTAACAACTTCCATTATCAATTTACAGAGAACTTAAGAGAATAAAATTAAAACCTAAGGTTAGATTATTACCTTCTTCCTCTTTCTATGCCTTGACAAATAATGAAGAATTGTTTGGTCATTCTTCTTCTTTCTCTTGACAAAATCATAGAAATTACACTCTCAATTTCTCACTCTCAATACTCTGTGTTTCTTCTTCTCACCCAACTAGGTATTAGCCTTAGAAAAAATAAGACGCGAAGATATAAACTGAAGACTTCCCACATTCATCAGTTAAAGAAATAATACATCTATCAGTTATGTTAGGCCAAAAGCCATAAGGCTGCGTTTGGCTAAACACAAATTTCCCCCACCAGTTTATTTTAATAATATTATATTATATAATTTTTATTTGTCACACACATGTAACCAATTTAATCAACTTACGCTTATAATTATATTAGTTATAATAATTTTAATTCTCATTGTAATATACTTAATAAATCTTTACGTATCTAATTTAATTAATAAATTAGATCAAAACAACATTTTATTTAATTTAATTATTTTCTTAAATAGTAAGCAATTGATTTAATTTAATTATTTCCTTAAATTAAATCCTTCAAATAAAATTAACATTATTCAATTTAATTTATATTAATCATTTTAGTTACTAACTTAATTCACCATAACTTTATCAACCATATATTTATCTCAATAAATAAATTAATTAGAATATTTATTTAATTCAATAAATATTTAAAATCAATTACAAAATTCATTTAATTTCTTCAATATTTAACTTAACTATTAAATCTCACTTTCCCAATATATAAATATATATTTCTCTTCACACAAGATCATATATTTCAACATATATAGCACATATATATACATACTCAAATTCAAAACATCTCATAATAAGAATTTTAATAATTTATAAAAATTCGGGTTATCACAACAACCACGAATTATCCATGCACTACGGGCCAAAGATAATCGTGTTTTCATCAACGACCATGATCATGCCATAAAATAATTCATCTTTGCACCCTTGGCCGACGAGAATTCATGTCCATAATTATACCAAACACTGTCCATCAATGCACTGCAGTCCAATGAGGACTTTTACCACATCATTTGTAACATTACGGTCATGATTATACCGAATAATCCCTGGTCATAATCATACCAAGTCCATCTATGCACTACAGGCCACAGATGACTTTCAACAACTATATAAACATGAGGATGATGACAATGATATAAGAATTCAATAAAACAAGTTCAAGGATAAATTTTTAAAGATTTATAATTTAATTTATCCAGAAATCAATAACGTCCAAATTGTCAACATGATACTGCTTTGTGGAGTAAAATTCAAGAATAATATTGTATCAAAAATAATTTGGACAGAAAACGAATCAATTTTTATCATAAATAGTACCCCGGGTGAATAATAACCATGTGAATAGTACCCAGTGAATAGTAACTTCGGGAATATTAACCCCGTGAATAGTACCCCGACATAAAAAAGTTAAAACTTATCAAGAATGCTTAGAATAGTATTTCCATGAAAAGATATTGGATGAAGCGAAAATATCAACGATATTCTACTAATTTCATGGAGTATAGAAGCCAATATTTTAACAAAATGAGTATAGAATAAAGATTAAAATATGGATACAACCAATGATAGTAACCATATTAGACATCTGGGACGAAAAAGAGAAAATTTCATTTTTTGATGAATAGTGTTGTATTCGTGAATAGTGTCGTATACATAAATAGTGTCGTATACATGAATAGTAACCCCGACACAAAAAGGTAGAAATTCCACAATAAAACTGATATCAATAATTCGGCATAATGATATTGAAGAAAATAATATCATTTACGAAGAAAATAACATCCCTTACCTCAAAATAACAGTAGTTCTGATAGGAATATCATATGTAAAGTCGAAGGAAACTTGCATTGAATAACAACTCTCAAAGTATCTAAATACTCACAAAAATACACTCGATAATATAGAGAGAAAGAAAACTTGTTTCTGGTGTGATTTTCAATTCTAATTTAAGCGCATATTTATATGAAAACGCTAGAATGCCATTGGAGACTAAAATAATAAAATAATATTATTTCTTCTTTTCTACGCACCAACCATTGAATCAATCTAGCATGCCATTTCTGAAAAATTTAGCAGCCCGCATGTTTTATCAGCCACCCAATTTTATTAAATATCATTATATTTTCTGAAACTTCAGTAATTCATAGAAAATAGCCCTTTTATCAGAAAAATACGAATTTTATGTCCATTCCACACCAAATCGAATTCTCTACAACTTTGAAGAAGAAAGTTTTTCCAATTTCCAAACAGAAAATATCTGAAATCCACAAACGGACGATTTTTAAAACCTGTTAAAATTCATAACAAATCATACGTTAATTTTTAACTATTCAAAACTTGTGGACATATACTCAACTTCTATATGCATAACATATCCAAAAATCACAACGATCCAACGGTCGGATTAAAATTATAACTCACGCAATAGAGCTTTAAGAACACCGATTTGAGTTTTTAATACCTCCAATCTGATAAAATACTGATAAAATACCTCAACATTAATTCCTTCATTTATAACCACATAAAATAAATATTTTCCTAACCATCATTTATGTCCACATAAAATAAATATTTCCTTATCATATAAATTAATAATTAATTATTCATAAATAATATTACAAAATCACAATTATGACAACCAGGTCATTCCCAGGAAAGAGGGGGCTTTCCGATAAGGATTTCTCCTTATTGGAGTGCAATTAGGTGACCAACCCCCATTCCTAGACAAAATTTTCTTAGACATTGTCAATAATGCTCTCTAATAATATTATTCAAATACAAAATTATTGATCTGATAATGGAGATACTGTGCAGTGATAATTATTGAACAACAATAATATAAAATATCAACATAACAATTATTGAATCAATAAAATAAAATATTGATCAGTAATTATTGTAACAATTATTGAGTAAAACTAAGTGCCTTCTCACGTAAGCACCAATAATCAATACCGTGTGCTACTATGCAACCACACGTATTACTATACTTTTACTACCGGGTAGTTCAACAGTTAACGGTAAAGCTTCCGCCGTTATTTTCATAAAAAGATATTTTTGTCGTTTTCTCATTCCAACAATAATTCCGTTGGGGGGTCCACCAATGATTGTACCGTCGTACGGATATTCCCCTACAAAAAGAATATTCTCCGACCAATCGAATATTTTATAACCATTTACTTACTTTGTAAAATTTATAAATATTACCCATAACTATAACATTATCTCAAATCCACACCATAATATAGAAAAAAAATTCGAAGAAATTAAATATTTATTCATAAAATTTGGGGTCTCACAATATCTACCCAATATTTTTTGCGTAATTCATTTACTCAACTAAATCATTACCTGCCGCCACCTCCTGGGCAGCTACTACATCTTGCAACGTTATGTTGAACGTGTGTGTTGTCGGTCTTCCCGGATGAGCAGGTCCTTTGATCATAAGTGTTCCATTGATGTTTCCTCTAATGTTGCTTGCTTTTTCTGCATTCTTCTTTGGACAGTTACGAATTTGATGTTCTAGCGATCCACATGAAAAACAACCTGGTATCTTCTTTGAACTTGGACAATTTGGAGAGATGCATCCCTCTTTTCCACAGTTAAAACACACTCCCTTTCCCTTCAAACATACTCCCTGATGCTTTTTATCATAATTTGCACATTCCTCACCTTTCTTCCTATTATCTCCTGACTTGTCTCCAGATTCAGTATTGTCCTTCCACTTATGCTTATTAGTGTTACTTCCTCCACTACTACCTCCTTAATTCGTCTTTTTCTTCTTCTCTTGATGATACTTTGACACAACTTCACTTCCTCCTTCGGTGATGATTGCTTTTTCCAACAGGGTTGAAAATGTCTTAATCTGCAACATAGCTACCTTACTATATATCCCTGGCTTCTGTCCATTATTAACCCTTTGCGCCTTTCGTACCTCAGTGTTCACCTGATGCAGAGCAAATCTTGCTAGTTCGTTAAATTTGGCGGCGTATTCTGCAACCGACATATTCTCCTACTTCCACTCCAAAAAGTTTACTTCCATTCTTGCTTGCATACTTTTTAAGAAATAATTTTCAAAAAATAACTCCTTAAACCTTGTCCAGGTTACTACTGATGTACAAGCTCTAGCTTTGTTTGTCTTCCACCAGTAATTCGCCTCACCCATCATCAAATAGGTAGCAAAATCTGTCTTTTGCTCCGCTACTCTAATAATAACAAAAGATTTATCCATCTCCTTCACCCATGTCTGGGCTTCTATAGGGTCAGTGGTTCCCTTGAATTCTGGCGGTCCTACGGCCTTAAGGTCTTTAAAGTTAGATAATGGATTAGCTGGTCGATTTCTTACTGCTGGGGCTCTAGTTTGAATAGCTTCAACTAGCATGTTTGCGAAGTCCTACATTGGATCAGCTTGATCTCCTTCATTATTCACAGACCACTCCTCCCTTTGGTTACGACGTTGTCGTCTTGGCGACATTATCTGATGAAATAAAGACTTACATTAATACTTTGTCTTTATGCTACATCTTATTAATAGTATACAAAATTTTAAACTTAAACCAATTTCAGCTTTCTGGATTACCTAATTCACCATACTGAATTGTCAAATTCATCAGATAATCATCTTAATAATTTAATTCTCAGAAGTTAATTACTTATTCAAACATATAATGATATCATTGTATTTAAATTCATGCAAATAGTATTGTAGACACTCAAAATTTTCTGCACACCTGTCACTAATATTGCAGGAGGACATATTAGTCTTTCAAGAGAGAACCCTGGAAAATAGTTCATATCCATTACGGATACTACCAGAAGTTCAACATCAACCCCAGAACACACAGCGGGAGTAACAATTCCAACCTCAGAGATAACCCCGAGGCGTGCAGATCCAATAACAAAACACACACAGGAGAAGACCGTTTAATCTCGGAGATAACCCCGAGGTATCAAATCTAAATCCCAATCATGGGAATAGCTACCAACCTTGGTGATCAACCCAGAGAATGCAGTTCCAGCGATAACCCCATAAATGCTTGTTTCAAATGCAACCAGCTTCAATCTCGGCGCTGACAACGAGACACCTAGTACCAACCCGAAGATAACACCGGGCACACTGTTGGGTAAAATCTATATACGCACAACACGCAAGTATACGTGGTCAACAAGTAATAAAGTGGTAAGTTAAGTATCGTTCCCACAAAGAATTATTTACTAAAATTCACCAAGTACTAACCCATAACCAACTCAATCTTATTTAAACAAATGAATTTAATGTTATAAATTAAAATATTTAACTAAACTAATTCTAATTACCACTAATTAAAAATCAGATTATGGAGATTTAAGATCACAACTTCACTTATTGCTTCATTTGGGTTAACACACTTCTCATCAATTATTCTCTATCCCGAATTGTTAATCAAGAACACTAAAGTAGTATTAACCACCTCTCGATGCACTAATACCGTATTAACGTCAATCCACAATTAAGATAGAAATTCGTTAAACACATTAATCAACTAACCCACTATATCTCTATGTGAATTACAATTGAAGAAAGTTTAAGAATAAGTTCTCTATCCGATTACATGCGATGTCAAACATATCTCTACCTTAACACACATCAAGTTTAAGCTATTAACAAAATCCTGAACACATGCTATCATGATTAGATCTAAATCAATACTTCATCTCTCGAGTTCATATAGATTATCACGGTAATTGATGGCCAATCAATTAAACAATTAAATCCAAATCACAATAGACAATCCTCTCAATAGAACATAATAATTGATAACGAAGCATATTAAAATAAACTACACAATAAGATCCATTGTAATCTCAAACAAAGAATTAGTTCATTATTATTAAATTAAAGCTAAGAATCCACAATTGAATACACATTAAAAGATAAAGATAGAAGAAGTAAAGAAGATAGAATCTATTGTCAGTAGATTTGATGTTCCCTCCTTGCTCCTACTTCAAATCTTCAATGGTCTCCAAGTTGTTTCAATCTCCAAAACTAATTAGAACTAGTGTTTTTCTCTAATTTACTCAAATCTAATTTAATAGAATGCTCTCTAATCTCCTAATAATCTCTTCTAATCTGTGTTATTCCCCTCCTTTTATAAGCTTTTGTACATGTCTTTTAGTCCTCTTGGAAGTCCTTGAATCAAATAACTCGAAACAATCCTTTTCGGACTCAAATTCGGAAAAAATCCGCTCATTTTCGCGTATACCCAGCCCCGGCTGGGTATTTGCCTTGTAAATATCCAGCCCCAGCTTGCTAGTGATCTTCTAAAGCTCCCAGACACCCAGCCCCGGCTGGGTCCTAAGGCTAAAAACGCCCAGCCCCGGCTGGGTACCAATCTGCCAACAAAATTTTCTACTGGAACCTCCTCTGCTAAAACTGTCATAACTTCTAAACCGAGAGGAGTTACGAGTCCCGCGACCTATCAAATCGAAGCTATTTACGAGATCTACAACTTTCATTCTTTGATCTTTGAGAAATAACGAACGTATGATGGTCGAAATTGGACTGGAAGTGACTGCTATGAAAATCAACACCCAAAACGGTGAAGTTCAACGTCCGTCGGTAGAAATGTCATAACTCTTTCATCCGAACTCCGATTTGAATGATTCAAGATGTTCCGAAAAGCTAAGAAAACGCTCTACAATATAGTCTAAGCTCCAAGCCAAGAACATGAATTGAACATGAAAGCATAAACGATGTCCGAATTGCTTTTGTTTGCATTTTTCGTGCTTTTCCTTACCAATAATCGCTCACATCGCTTCCAAACGTATAACCTACAAAACGAACACAAAATGCATGAAAAGTAACTAAGACACATGAATAAAAACAACTAATTCAAGTAAAAGATACCGGATAAGTAGGTATAAAACCTACTTATCAAATACCCCCAAACTTAAACCTTTGCTTGTCCTCAAGCAAAAACAAAACAAAAATGCAATGCAATGGAATGGAACTAATCTACATGCCTACGAATCCATCAGTATTGATAGAATTAAATCTATTCACTCGGCCTTAGAGCAATCAAGTAAACATGATAATACTTCATATCAAAACCAATCAACAATTTCCTAGTCAATCATCAAATCATAAACTGTTATGACTGGTATAGTGCGTGCGTGCTCCACAACAATGTTAACTGATATAAAATCAAATTTAACATACAAAAAGTCTCTTCAAAGGCATCATACAGTGTAAACTCAAAAAATTCACGAACAAGCTAGATCCAACTAAAGTCAAACATCCACCAAGTTCAAGAGTCCAATCCGGGATACTTATGCTTTACTTTTCATTATGGGGGCTTTTTGCTCTTTTCCCGTTTTATTATTTTTTTTTCTTTTTTTTTTTTACTTTTTAACCATGACTGTGCAATGTCTCATTCCATTAGGCTAACAGTGCTACCCCTTAGCGAGCTTTCGACCAACGACTCCCAGACCATATAAGACCTTAGGGCGCTAGGTTTTAAGATACCCCTTCGGGCGTACTTGCTCAAGTAACAAAGGCCTCAAAACAAAACTAGCCACGGTATATTTTTTTTTCATTTTTTTTCTTTTATTTTTTTTGAAGCTTATATATCCCAAATTTTTTTCCTGAACTTAAGTTTTTATCGAACTTTAGTCATCACTACTTATTCTTCTCATTCTTTCATTCAAACTAACATTATCCTTTAGAGTCCCATTATGTATCAATTTAAACTCAATCAATCAACAAGTTGTTTTTATTGTGTTATCCTTATTATACCAGTTTCAAACAGAAAAAAAATTCAATTCATAACAAGAAATCACATCAAAGCTCTAATAGTCAGTACGCTACTTGTCTACTCGATCCCAATCTCATCATTGGCCAAAATAAAACTGTAACTATCAAACAGCTGGACTCATGCAAGATAAACATAGTAACTAACTATTATTTTTGAAATTTTTGATTTTTTTGATTTTTTTTATAATGAACCTAAACTAAACTAACAACATATGCAAAATAACATAACATAAACTAAACATGCGATAATGAATTAAACAAAACTCCCCCAAACTTAGCAATTACAATGTCCTCATTGTAAGAATACAACGATAAATAGAAGAGAACTTCCCTGTAATCAGCTAAGCGTGAGTTGATGGTGGCGATGGCGGCGACGATCATTTTGTTATCCATTGGACCTCCAATACCTGCAATGAAGAGAGACAACATGGATTAGATTATAAGAGAACTTAATAAGCAACTTAATTCCTATCTACTAAATAAACTAGTAAAGCATATAAATATAAAAAAAATTCCTGGGTTGCCTCCCAGTCAGCGCTTGATTTATAGTCTTTCAGCCTGACTTTTTCTGGTGAATGCTATCCAATTCCTCTTCGAAAGTTGAGGAACCCTCCATCCATCGAAAATAATATAGCTTTTGGTAAGTTCCCATTTGTGATAGCCATCGAGTTAAAGTCACCTAACATACTTTGTTTAAATATATGCCCAATTGAGAATGTTGAATAACTAGGTGCTTTTCCGTCCGTTGAGCCTATGATTCGATTGGGGCTTTGAGGCTTGGCAAGAACAACGGGCTCTTCTTCTATCTTTTCCTCCTCATCCCACCATGGCTTCACATTTGTAGTAGCTCTCATGTCACAAAGAGCATTGCCGACGACATGACTACCAAGCGGGCACGGTTTTGCAAATCTAACTGGACCCTTGATCTTTGGCGGAGAAGGAACTTGGGGCACTAATAACATCGGCTCATCCTCGTTGGTACTCATAGTTAGTTCTTCACCGACCTTATTTTCATTATCCCCACTTGTCTCCTCTTTTTCAACATCTCGTGTCTCATCCAGTTGTAGATTTGGCTCGGGCACTTCATCAATCTCGGAATCTTCATAATAACACCGATTGTTTTGAGGACAGTTGTTCAAGGCTTTGAGTATTTGATCCACATGGTTCTGCAGATTTTGCATTGATATCTCTTGATCAATCCTCCTCTCCTCATTTGATGCTATGAACTTGGACAACAATTCCTCCAACTTTGAATTTTCTTCTTTTAATGGAGGTTGATATGAGAATTCCGGTGTATATGTTGGATTTGGAGTAGAGTATTTGTCTTGATAGTAGTAACTCCATGAAGAATCCGGGTGATACCCCCAAACTTGATGATAATTATCATATACATACTGATTGAGGTAGTTACCACCATACTGTACCGGCCCAAGATTGATGGTGCATTGATTACTCGGGTGATTGCTAGCACAATAGCCACAGGTAACTGCCATCTTTCGACTCTGTTGGGCTGCGATAACGTCCAACTTCCTCGAAAGTTCTTCAATTTTTGCTGACATTGCAGAGAGTGTCGCGAGTCTGTCAATCTCCGCTTCCTTTGGTTGAGTCATGTTCGTGTATGGCCATTGATATGCAAAGTCATCCATGGTACCTGAAAAGAGAGAAATATAGGAAGAGAATTAAAAATAAAAATAAAAATGTTTAAATTAAGACTAATTTGATTGAAACTAATATTGGTAAAATTGTATTAAACTAATTCCCCGGCAACGGCGCCAAAAACTTGTTGGGTAAAATCTATATACGCACAACACGCAAGTATACGTGGTCAACAAGTAATAAAGTGATAAGTTGAGTATCGTTCCCACAGAGAATTATTTAATAAAAATCACCAAGTACTAACTCATAACCAACTCAATCTTATTTAAACAAATGAATTTAATGTTATAAATTAAAATATTTAACTAAACTAATTCTAATTACCACTAATTAAAAATCAGATTATGGAGATTTAAGATCACAACTTTACTTATTGCTTCATTTAGGTTAACACACTTCTCATCAATTATTCTCTATCCCGAATTGTTAATCAAGAACACTAAAGTAGTATTAACCACATCTCGATGCACTAATACCGTATTAACGTCAATTCACAATTAAGATAGAAATTCGTTAAACACCTTAATCAACTAACCCACTATATCTCTATGTGAATTACAATTGAAGAAAGTTTAAGAATAAGTTCTCTATCCGATTACATGCGATGTCAAGCATATCTCTACCTTAACACACATCAAGTTTAAGCTATTAACAAAATCCTGAACACATGCTATCATGATTAGATCTAAATCAATACTTCATCTCTCGAGTTCATATAGATTATCACGGTAATTGATGGCCAATCAATTAAATAATTAAGTCCAAATCATAATAGACAATCCTCTCAATAGAACATAATAATTGATAACAAAGCATATTAAAATAAACTACACAATAAGATCCATTGTAATCTCAAACAAAGAATTAGTTCATTATTATTAAATTAAAGCTAAGAATCCACAATTGAATACACATTAAAAGATAAAGATAGAAGAAGTAAAGAAGATAGAATCTATTGTCAGTAGATTTGATGTTCCCTCCTTGCTCCTACTTCAAATCTTCAATGGTCTCCAAGTTGTTTCAATCTCCAAAACTAATTAGAACTAGTGTTTTTCTCTAATTTACTCAAATCTAATTTAATAGAATGCTCTCTAATCTCCTAATAATCTCTTCTAATCTGTGTTATTCCCCTCCTTTTATAAGCTTTTGTACATGTCTTTTAGTCCTCTTGGAAGTCCTTGAATCAAACAACTCGAAACAATCCTTTTCGGACTCAAGTTCAGACAAAATCCGCTCATTTTCGCGTATACCCAGCCCCGGCTGGGTATTTGCCTTGTAAATATCCAGCCCCAACTTGCTAGTGATCTGCTAAAGCTCCCAGACACCCAGCCCCGGCTGGGTCCTAAGGCTAAAAACGCCCAGCCTCGGCTGGGTACCAATCTGCCAACAAAATTTTCTGCTGGAACCTCCTCTGTTAAAACTGTCATAACTTCTAAACCGAGAGGAGTTACGAGTCCCGGCACCTATCAAATCGAAGCTATCGACGAGATCTACAACTTTCATTCTTTGAGATTTGAGAAATAACGAACGCATGATGGTCGAAAATAGACTGGAAGTGACTGCTATGCAAATGACCACCCAAAACGGTGAAGTTCAACGTCCGTTGGTAGAAATGTCATAACTCTTTCATACGAACTCCGATTTGAATGAATCAAGATGTTCCGGAAAGCTAAGAAAACGCTATACAATATAGTCCAAGCTCCAAGCCAAGAACATGAAATGACATGAAAGCACAAACGATATTCGGCTTGCTTTTGTTTGCATTTTTCGTGCTTTTCCTTACCAATAATCGCTCACATCACTTCCAAACGTATAACCTACAAAACGAACACAAAATGCATGAAAAGTAACTAAGACACATGAATAAAAACAAATAATTCAAGTAAAAGATACCTGATAAGTAGGTATAAAACCTACTTATCACACGCCTCAGAATTGACACTGAGGACTTTCAACACTTGCAGCAGTCCAATTTTAGCGAAGCCCTGAGCAACGTTTGCTTTATCAGCCCAAACCGGCGATTACACCTGTGAGGGGCAACCCCATCGTCTTGCCAACATGATGCCACATCACGTCGTCTCAACATTTTATACACACATCTCTACACAACGATGTCCCACAAGAATCAAGGAAAACCAATCCCAAGTGACTATTGTGCGGGGTAACGGATAAAATTTGAAGCTTGAAGACCGAAGGGCATTGGCCCATCTTCAATGACTTCGTAAAAACTTTAATCACATGCCATTGTACAACTCTCGAGAAAAGGCGGTCCGAAATAGGTCTTGTATACCTCAGTCGGATGCCCGGATTGCAATTCTGAAAGTTCGAGAAGACATTACAATACCCGAGTGCACGTACTACGAGATAACCCGACCTGAGAAACTCGGGGCAACCCGGGAAGCCTCAGGTACATCTGCGGCTGGCTGTAGGAACACCTGCGGTTCCCTCTCTATAAATAAAGGGCTTGGGGTGGCCATTTTAAGAAGAAAAAGAGCGAGGAAGTCCTATCAAATTTGCTCCGTACTTGTAATATACTGAGTGCTTTCATATTTTAAACACTTGTGAGCTCACATATAGCTACTATTGTACCGACGGGAGCTGAGTTTCATCCACTTTAAAGATATAGAAGTCTTCTTTGGTATTCCACTGTAAGCCTTCTCACACACTTTAAAGCCTTTCTCTTCATCTTTGCACACACCCTTCTTCACGTTGAGAGTCGTGTTGTGTGCATTTTCCTGGACTTCGGTCCGTGGTTTTATTTCAGTTTGTATATACATATATATATATATATATATTTCTTTATATATATTAACTAACATTATCGAGTTATGCCTCGATTGAGCCTAGACTTCGGTCTGGAGCGTTTATTTGCTTTTATATATATATATATATATATATTTCATCCCACCTGGAGTTTACTTCGTGGTGGTTGATTGCTTTTATAGCTTTCTTTATGTTTCGTCTTGCCTGGAGTTCACTTCGTGGCAGTTGATTGCTTTGTACAGCTTTATTTACATTTTGTTCCGCCTGGAGTTTCCTCCATGGTGGTTGATAGCTTTACAGCTTTATTTACATTTTGTCCCACCTGGAGTTTCCTCTGTGGTGCTTGATAGCTTTTTACAGATTTATTTACATTTTTGATCCCCCATGGAGGTGCTTCGTGGTTGGTGATCATGTCTGTATATATATACTTACAGCTTTTATATATATACATGTTTACTGCTTTCATACAAATTGTGGTATCATGTGCGCCTAGGAATCATATGATCACAGATTCAGCCTATTGGATCTAGATTTAATTCCTGTGATGGACATTTTCAGCTGTAAGCAGCTTGTAAATTATTCTATGGTGTCTGAATTTCCTCAGATAATTTTCATACCCACGAGGAAGTCGGCATTATTTTGTACATTAATTTCTTACAGATGTTTCGCATCTCGAAAATAAAAGCAATCAAGCTGAACATTTAATAAAATGGAAGTGTAAAAGGTCTCAATTACTATTGACAATCAGGGTTTAAAAAACCTCTTTTATACAACATCACTGCCATATCTTGCTAAAAACTGAATTTTCACATAAATTCAAACCCTGTGTATATATGTGTGAACGAGGCCTCGCACTACTTCCAAATAACAGCACATTGACCCACACACACACACATTCAGATAATCATTTCTTGAAAAGAGGCGGTCACCGTGGTAACACGGATGTCGGGGGGTGCCTAACACATTCCCTCCGCATAATCAAGTCCCCGGACCCAAATGAATCTCGGTTTCACTAACCCGTTTATCAGTGTCATACCTTTGGGTCAATGTGCAAACCTTTTCTCGATTGTGTTTGTGAAGCCTCCAAAACAAGTATACAACACCCATTCTTAGTCGCCAAATACATGGTACATAAAGTAAACTACAACTTCAATAATACAAATGTCGTGTGAAATACGACAATACATACTGTGAGTTTAAATACAAATATTGTCTTCTAGACAATATCCACACGTAAATAAGTCCTCATTACAATTATTCAAACACTATTTTATGGAAATAGTGAGGACTGCTAAAACATCTTTCTAGAAACCTCACTCCATACCCCGACTCGATCTTGCTATGTTCTCTCACCTACTGAGAAGAAAAATGGAACAAAAAGGAAAAGGGTGAGCTCAACTAGTCCAGTAAAGAATATTATGACTACGATAATATACAACAAATTATTGTTAGTCTTCAACAGGGAAAAATCTGATAGAATACAATAGACAACAAGTTTTAGATCAACAAATACAGCGGAAACAAAAATCCATAAGAAGAGTCACGTAGAGGATGACTTCTACTATCTTCTAATATTTAAGAGTACATCATCAATATTTTGTCCCTCTAACAACAATCAATATACATCTTTAATCATCTTTGCATTACAGACCAAAGATATTCATTTATATCACCGGTTGGTCATGTTCATCTCAACACCTGTTCATCTTTGCACTACGGGCCAAAGATATTCATCAGTAATCATTTATCTTTGCACTACAGGCCAAATATATTCAATAATATCGTCATTAAGGACTGAGGATGATGAAAAATATTTTTAAGAACGAATCCAGTGAGATAGAAGAACAAATATTAGGGATTCGTATAACAGTTTTATCAAAGATCAATAATACTCCATAATAACCAATTTTGAAGCAGAATTCAAAAATAACGATCAAAACATGGATACAATCAAAGATAGTAGCCAAAATAGACATCTTGGATAAAAAAGGAAAATTTTCATTTTTCGATGAATAGTGCCGTATTCGTGAATAATGTCGTATACATGAATAGTACCGTATACGTAAATAGTAACCCCGACACAACATGTTCCAAATTTAATTAAAAGTTCACCAATATTTCGGCATAATGATATTGAAGAAAATAATATCATTTAAGAAGAAAATAACATCCCTTACCTCAAAATAACCGTATTTCTGATTGAATTTCGGGTAAAGTGCTGACAGAAACTCGCACCGTATAGCAACACTCAAAGTATACTCACAAGAATATGCTCGATAATATAGAAAGAGAAAGAGAGAAAACTTGTTTCTGGTGTGATTCTCAATTCTAACTTAGCCCTCTATTTATAGGAAAATGCTAGAACGCCAAAGGAGACTAAATTAATAAAATATTATTATTATTATTTCTCACCTTCTACACATACCACCAACCAACTTTGAAAGCCATTAGCCATCTTTGAATAAATTGGCAGTCCACATGTTGTAAAACAATAGTGGGTCACACTCATAATTTAATAAAAATCATTTTATTCTCCAAACCTTCAACAATTCATAGAAAATAGCCCGTTTATCAGAAAAATACGAATTTCATGTCCATTCTGCCTGAAATCGAATTCTCTACAACTTTAAAGAAGAAAAGTTTTCCAAATTCCAAACAGAAATTATCCGAAGTCCACAAATGGATGATTTTTAATTCTTCCAGTTCGACATAATACTGATAAAACACCTCAATATTAATTCCTTCAATTATATCCACATAAAATAATATATTCATCAATTATATCCACATCAAATAAATATTTCCTTATCATATGAATCAATAATTAATTATTATTAAATAATATTACAGAATCACAATTATGACAACCAGACCGTTCCCAGGAAAGAGGGGGCTTTCGAATAAGGATTTTTCCTTACTAGCGCGTAATTAGGTGACCAAACCTCTCCTTGACAGAACTTCCTAGACATTGCCAATAATGCTATCTAATAATATTATTCAAATAATATGAATTATTGATCTGATAATGAGAAATATTGTGCAGTGACAATTATTGAAACAATAATAATATAAACTAACAATGCAGCATTTAATGAATCAATATAATAAAATAATGAACAGTAACTACTGTAATAATTATTGAGTAGTGCCTTCTTACGTACGAATCAATAATTAAACCATACTGTGCAATACCGTGTGCTACTGTACAACCACGCGTATTACTGTTATTTTAGCCACCAATTATCCAACAGTGTTAACGGTAAAAATTATACCGTTATTTATAAAAATCCAAATTTGTCGTTTTCTTCATCCGACCATTATTCTATTATGGGGCCCACATTTGACTGTGCCATCGTACAAATATTCCCGACAAAAATAATATTCCACGACCAAACGAATATTTCCCAACAACAATGATTATTTTATAACCACTTGTTTATTTTGTAAAAAATTTCATATTTCACCCATAACCAAAGTATTATATCAAATTAACACCTTATTATTTTAGAATAATGAATAGAGGAAAATTTAATTTATTTATAATAAGTTGGGGTCTTACAACCTCCCCTCCTTATAAAATTTTGTCCTCGAAATTGACGTACGTACCTGGTGTTTCGAACAGGTGAGGGTACCTCGCTTTCATTTCTGATTCCAACTCCCATGTCATTTCTTCAATTGCATGGTTTCTCAACAAAACCTTAACTTGTGGTATAACCTTCGTGCGTAAGACATGCTCTTTCCTATCCAAAATCTCAACAGGTATCTCCTCGTATGTTAAATCTTCAGCTATCTCATCTGGTTCTAATGCAATAATGTGGTTAGGATCTTTCACATATTTACGAAGCATAGATATGTGGAATACATTGTGAACACGAGACATACTTGGAGGTAACGCGAGTCTATAAGCTACGTTTCCTATTCGATCAAGAATCTCAAATGGACCAACAAATCTTGGATTGAGCTTTCCTTTCTTTCCAAATCTTATAACTCCCTTCCATGGAGCAACACATAATAGTACATGATCCCCAATATTAAACTCCACGTCCTTTCTATGAAGATAAGCATAACTCTTTTGTCGATCTTGTGAAGTTTGAATACGTTGTCGAATCATTTGGATCTTTTCTGTAGTCATGCGTACTAATTCTGGTCCCAACAACGTTGCTTCTCCCACCTCGTCCCAGCATACTGGAGATCGACACTTTTGTCCATACAATGCCTCAAATGGAGCCATGCCTATACTTGCTTGATAACTATTGTTGTAGGAGAAGTCCACCAGTGGCAAGTACTTATCTCAACTTCCCTTAAAATCTAGGACACAGAGTCTTAATAGATCTTCGAGGGTTTGAATAGTCCTCTCTGATTGTCCGTCTGTTTGAGGATGGTATGCCGAACAGAATCATAAATCCGTGCCCATAGCTTTCTGCAAGCTAACCCAAAATCGTGAAGTGAATCTTGGGTCACGATCCGAAACTATGGATACTGGCATGCCATGCAATCTCACAATCTCATTCACGTACATACGAGCAAGACGTTCTAGGGAATAAGTCTCACGTATCAGCAAGAAATGGGCAGACTTGGTTAATCTATCAACAATAACACAAATAGCATTTATGCCTTGAGAAACCGTGGGAAGACCTGTAACGAAATCCATTGTAATGTGTTCCCACTTCCATTCCAGAATCTCAAGTGGTTGCAATGGACCTTTTGGCATTTGATGCTCCGCCTTTACACGTTGACAAGTTAAACACCTCGAGATAAACTCCGCAATCTCTCTCTTCATATTGTTCCACCAAGATGTATGTCGAATATCATGATACATTTTGGTACTCCCAGGATGGATTGTAAACGGGGTGTTGTGTGCCTCCATCATGATTCTATGCTTCAAGTTAAAATCGTTCAGAATGCAAAGTCTAGAGTTGAATCGAAGTATTCCTTCTTCATTGATTCTTGCTTCTGGAATAGCACCTTCTTGCACTTTCTTCTTCATTTGTATCAGCCCCAGGTCCGTAGCTTGAGCAGCTTTAACTTTATCAATTAAAGTCGGTTCTACTTGTATATTCGCCATCATCATGTGGGTCCCTGGAGTCTTCAATTCTACCTCCATCCTTTGCAAGTCATACAAAATGGGCCTTTGCGTTGAAAATATTGCACTCGTACTCGCATATGATCTTCTACTCAATGCGTCAGCTACTACGTTCGCTTTTTTAGGATGATATTGAATAGTGTGATCGTAATCTTTCAACAGCTCAAGCCAACGTCGTTGCCGTATGTTGAGTTCTTTTTGGGTGAAGAAATATTTGAGGCTTTTATGGTCCGTATAAATCTCCACTTTCTCCACGTACAAGTAGTGTCTCCATATCTTCAACGCGAATACGACTGCTACCAACTCCAGATCATGAGTAGGATAATTCCTCTCATATTCTTTGAGTTGTCGTGAGGCATAGGCTATGAATTTCCCATGTTGAATGAGAACACATCCTAACCCCTTGCTAGAATCATCGCTGTAGATAACAAATCCATCCGAACCAGATGGTATTGTCAGAACAGGTGCTGAAATGAGTCTCCTCTTGAGCTCTTGGAAACTCTTCCCGCATTCCTCACTCCATACGAATTTTTCATCCTTCCGAGTCAGCTGAGTTAACGGAGTAGCGATTCGAGAAAATCCTTCCACGAATCTCCGATAATAACCAGCTAAGCCCAGAAAGCTACGCACTTTGGTCACCGACTTTGGCTGCTCCCAACTTTGTATTGCTTCAATCTTCGCCGGGTCCACAGATACTCCATGTTTTGACACCACGTGCCCAAGGGATGCTACTTCCTCAAACCAGAACTCGCATTTCTTCAGCTTGGCATAAAGCTTGTATTCACGAAGTCTTTGAAGTACTAGCTTCAAATGGTGCTCATGATATTCACGGCTTTTGGAATAGATGAGGATGTCATCAATAAAGACAACAACGAATTGATCCAAATATTCCTTGAATACACGGTTCATCATATCCATGAAAGCAGCTGGAGCATTAGTCAATCCAAAAGACATGACTAAGAATTCATAATGCCCGTACCGAGTTCTGAAGGCAGTCTTTGGAATATCCTATGTTTTAATCTTCAGCTGATGATATCCAGAACGAAGATCGATCTTTGAAAAGAATTGTGCTCCTTGCAACTGGTCAAACAGGTCATCAATGCGAGGTAATGGATACCTATTCTTGATGGTGACATGGTTTAATTCTCGGTAGTCAATACAAATTCGCATACTCCCGTCTTTCTTCTTTATAAATAAAACAGGAGCACCCCAAGGAGATGTACTAGGATGAATGAAACCAATGTCTAACAAATCCTGTAGTTGGACTTTTAACTCCTGAAGTTCAATAGGAGCCATTAGATATAGGGTTTTAGAAATGGGTTTTGTACCCGGTTCAAGATCAATAAAGAATTCAACTTCACGTTTCGGGGGTAGACCGGGAAGTTCTTTGGGAAATACATCAGGAAATTCTTTAACAACAAAAATATTATCCAAATCTGACTTGTCTCTATTCAAATCCATAACATGGGCTAAGAAAGCTTGGCATCCGTTTTTTAATAAACGAATAGCTTTGTGGCTTGATATGACAGTGACTAATTTTAGTGGTTTGGTGGTTTAAATTCGTATGACAGGTTGGGTAGGAATATGAAAACTAACAACCCTACGAAAACAATCAATTTTTGCTTGATGAGTGTTTAACCAATCAATTCCTAAAATCACATCAAAAGCAAGTATCTTTAAAGAGATAAGATCCACAGGTAATGTGATAGTGCCAACTTGGATCATGCAAGATTTATAAACTGTAGATGTAACGAAGATTTCACCTAACGAAGTTTCAACAGATAAATCAAAATCTAATTTCTCCGGAGTCAAGTTTAAACGTTGAGCATAAGCAAGAGAGATAAAAGAATGGGTAGAACCGGTATCTAGTAAGGTATAAACTTCACAAGAATTCAAGATTAGCTTACCCGTGATCACTTCGTTTGGGTTCCTCACGTTTTGGCCAGTCACGACAAACGCTCTTCCAGGAACCGCTGATTTCGACTTATCCGGGACAGCCCTTGGAATCACCACTCCCGCTGAACTTGGTTTTGCTATGGTATAATCTCGAGCGATGTGGCCTTCCTTTCCATAGTTGTAACATAACTTGGATTGTTGTGGACAGTTTGGGCTGATATATCCCTCCTTCCCGCATTTGTAACATCTAACTGACGGTTGTTCTCCTCCCCTAGAATTTGTTGTTGGTGCTGGTGCTGCTGCTGATGTCTTCCCGTCGTTGTTGAATCTTCTCTCTCTAAAATTTCAACTTGAGTCACCTCTTCTATTATCATGGCCATGATTACCACCTGAATGGTTACCGCCTTTGTCCGTATTCTTCCTTCCTCGCTGGTTATCATCGTTCTGATGACTGCTGTCACCGATATGACCCTGGTTGTGGTCCCTCGATTGAGTATACTAACTATCTCGCTCTAACAACTAAGCCCTGTTTACAACATTTGAATATAAAGAAAATTTATGAGATATAAGGTATTGACGAATCTAGGGTTTTAAACCTCTCAGAAACATCCGCGTCATGTGTTCCTCATTCTCCACCAAATGGGGTGCAAACCTGGACAACTCTGCGAACTTTGCCTCGTATTGAGACACTGTCATGTTATTCTGTTCGAGTCTATTAAACTCTACCTCTTTCATATGATGAATACTTTCAGGAAAGTACTTGTCATTGAAAAGTTTCTAAAATCTTTCCCAAGACATGTTGAGTGCATCTGGTTTGGTACGCTTCATCTCAACACCTGTTCATCTTTGCACTACGGGCCAAAGATATTCATCAGTAATCATTTATCTTTGCACTACAGGCCAAATATATTCAATAATATCATCATTAAGGACTGAGGATGATGAAAAATATTTTTAAGAACGAATCCAGTGAGATAGAAGGCCAAATATTAGGGATTCGTATAACAGTTTTATCCAAGATCAATAATACTCCATAATAGCCAATTTTGAAGCAGAATTCTAAAATAACGATCAAAACATGGATACAATCAAAGATAGTAGCCTAAATAGACATCTTGGACAAAAAGGAAAATTTTCATTTTTCGGTGAATAGTGCCGTATTCGTGAATAGTGCCGTATACGTAAATAGTAACCCCGACACAACATGTTCCAAATTTAATTAAAAGTTCACCAATATTTCGGCATAATGATATTGAAGAAAATAATATCATTCAAGAAGAAAATAACATCCCTTACCTCAAAATAACCGTATTTTTGACTGAATTTTGGGTAAAGTGCTGACAGAAACTCGCACCGTGTAGCAACACTCAAAGTATACTCACAAGAATATGCTCGATAATATAGAAAGAGAAAGAGAGAAAACTTGTTTCTGGTGTGATTTTCAATTCTAACTTAGCCCTCTATTTATAGGAAAATGCTAGAACGCCAAAGGAGACTAAATTAATAAAATATTATTATTATTATTTCTCACCTTCTACACATGCCACCAACCAACTTTGAAAGCCATTAGCCATCTTTGAATAAATTGCCAGTCCACATGTTGTAAAACAATAGTGGGTCACACTCATAATTTAATAAAAATCATTTTATTCTCCAAACCTTCAACAATTCTTAGAAAATAGCCCGTTTATCAGAAAAATACGAATTTCATGTCCATTCTTCCTGAAATCGAATTCTCTACAACTTTGCAGAAGAAATTTTTTCCAAATTCCAAACAGAAATTATCCGAAATCCACAAATGGATGATTTTTTAATTCTTCTAGTTCGACATAATACTGATAAAACACCTCAACATTAATTCCTTCAATTATATCCACATAAAATAATATATTCATCAATTATATCCACATCAAATAAATATTTCATTATCATATGAATCAATAATTAATTATTCTTAAATAATATTACAGAATCACAATTATGACAACCAGACCGTTCCCAGGAAAGAGGGGGCTTTCCAATAAGGATTTCTCCTTACTGGCGTGCAATTAGATGACCAAACCTCTCATTGACAGAACTTTCTAGACATTGCCAATAATGCTATCTAATAATATTATTCAAATAATATGAATTATTGATCTGATAATGAGAAATACCGTGCAGTGACAATTATTGAAACAATAATAATATAAACTAACAATGCAGCAATTATTGAATCAATATAATAAAATAATGAACAATAACTACTGTAACAATTATTGAGTAGTGCCTTCTTACGTACGAATCAATAATTCAACCATACTGTGCAATATCGTGTGCTACTGTACAACCACGCGTATTAGTGTTATTTTAACCACCAATTATCCAACAATGTTAACGGTAAAAATTATACCGTTATTTATAAAAACCCAAATTTGTCGTTTTCTTCATCCGACCGTTATTCTGTTATGGGGCCCACAATTGACTGTACCATCGTACAAATATTCCCGACAAAAATAATATTCCACGACCAAACGAATATTTTCCAACAACAATGATTATTTTATAACCACTTGTTTATTTTGTAAAAATTTCACATTTCACCCATAACCAAAGTATTATATCAAATTAACACCTTATTATTTTAGAATAATGAATAGAGGAAAATTTAATTTATTTATAATAAGTTGGGGTCTTACAGTGTTGATACAACCATTTAAAAAACTAACTGGCTACTCTTAACAGTCCTTCGTCGACATTATACATGTCGGACCATTTTCACTTGTTTTTTCAAATAAATCTCACCTAAAATGAGAACACCAAAGAACAAATAATGGAAAGGGATATTTAAAAATCACGACGTCGATAGGTGGAGACTCTGCCGGGGGACTCCAGTAAGAGGACTTAAGCCGCTATTACAATCTTTTCAAAACTGTTATCTGCTTGTGTATGGATGTTGCATTTACATTTATGATGAATGTGTACGAATGCATTTATTTATTGCACTTAGTGTTTCGCACCATATCTGCTTGTGATATTAGTGCTTCACACATGTCATCATTTCAATATGGTAAGACGCGATGTATGTGAATGTATGTTGTGTAGTCCCTCCACCAGGAGGCTATCCCGTCGGTGTTTGATTATTGGACTCGTGGGAAGACTAGTTCCCCGAGGCTCAGGAACGACACCACCCAAATTCGCTCTAGTTGAAAGACCGGATTAAATTCTCGTTGAGTAATTTGCAATGATTTGGGAACCTTTATGCCAAAAAGCCGTGAGAGTAACCTAAGATAGGTCAGCCTCAGATAAACCCAAAACGGAGGAAAGTCTCTTCATGTTTTTTCATTTTAATTACTTGTAAACACAAGTACTTGTAATTTCATTCCATATCTATCTCCATGTAATGAGAAATATGAAGAAATGTGTACACATACAAATTGACATGTTATAAACAGCTAACATCCGTTTTGCAAGATAAAATTCCTAAAATGGACACATCACATAGCATGTTATTATACACACATTCCCTAAAGACTAAACTATGCAAGTCTTTCGCAGGGAACCAATCGGACCTACTACCCAGTCAAAATCCAAAAAGGCTGCAAGTCTGCAGTCAATCATGTCGTTATCTGACCAGCCTGACCTTAATCAAGTTTCTCACAAAGAATTCGATAGATTAGGCAAACAAATTACAGATTTGGTTGCTCTACTCAAAGAACTACACCAATCTACTCAGGGTTCAAAAATACTCGTACATGCTGAATCCTCAACACAAGGGGGAAACCAGGTCATTACAATACCTGAACTGTAGTTGGATACGACCAACAAAACTCATGATGCTGCCCATCTCACCGGAGATCCAGACACCGGCGACATCAAAAAGAAAGTCCTTCAAATGGAAGAGACCCTTCGTGCTATCAAAGGAATTGGAACACACGGGAGTGTTTCATATGCTGATCTTTGCATTTTCCCTGGTGTTCATTATACAGAAAAGTTTAAGACTCCTGAATTTGAAAAATATGACGGGTTAGGAGATTCTTACACACATTTAAAGGTGTTTATTAGAGAAATTGGTTCTTATGCAGAGGGCAAAAAGCTCAGAATGCAACTGTTCCAGAAGAGTCTGACTAGAGAAGCCCGTTCGTGGTACACAAGATTAGACAACTCAAAGATCCATAGCTGGGAAGAGCTAGCACACGCTTTCCTCACTCAATACAGCTTTCAGTCACAGATGGCTTCTAATCGGTATCAAATTACCAAGATGAAGAAACAGTCTAACGAGTCTTTTAGAGAGTATTCTCAAAGGTGGAGACGCATGGCTGCCCAAGTTAGTCCTTCCATGACAGAATCAGAGATGGTAATGACTTTTATAGACATACAAGAAGCTCCTTTCTATGAAAGAGTTTTAGCCGGCATCGGCAAACCATTTTCTGAAATGGTCAAACATGGGGAGATGGCTGAGATGAGATTGAAATCCGGAAAGATTCAAGAGCTAGCTACGCTCAAAGCTATTGCTGATCACATCCAATCCAAAAATTATGGTAACAACCCCAGAAGGGTCCATAAAAAGAAAGAGGAAGATATTTCCCTGATACTACAGGGTCAAAAAGGCAATCAGAACATGCACATTCAAAGGAGAAACTACACCCCCTTTCAAGCATAGTCTTTGAACCCTCTAATACCAAAAGGTGGAGAAGTCAAACGCGCTCGAGTGTTTACACCCTTAGGGGATACCCTCGAGAACATTCTCACTCTTCTGACAACACAGAAGAAAATTACGCATCTTCTTCCACCAGCCAACCCTAATGGACGGGGTTTCAATGCTGCCCGGAAATGTTCTTATCATGTCGGGGCACATGGACATGATACTCAGGATTGTTGGGCCTTGAAACACAAGATCTAAGACCTGATAGACAACGGTGAGATCGTGGTCACCAAACCAGATCAGTCTCACGTTCAAGACAACCCTATTCCTCAACACAAAGAAGAAGAGGTCAATATGATCAATTGGAGCAATGGACAGAATTCCAATTTCAACTGTGAATCCTCCCAGACCCTCAAAGACGGTGTTTACAAATGGGATTATGCCAAGTTCCAGTTCACAGTGGAACGACAGATGAAAGCTCTATACAAGCAAATTGAGCAATTGGCAGAATTGGTGACTTATTAGCATCAAGTGACACGTCAATTAATCAGCCAGGAGCATGCCAGTCTCCTACCACTTGTCATGAATATTCTCTCGTCACTTTCAGAAAATGAAATGCTGGAAGACAAAGTGACAAAGAGAGCAAATGCCAAATCCCGTCGGGATTTTTCCATCAAGAAAGAATTCACCTATTTAGGCCAACCTATGGAGGAAATCCTTCAGATGTTAATCAATGAAGCAAGGATCAGTTCCCTTCTACCTCCAATCAATCCCCGTTCAGGATGGTACATGTGACGCCCCCAAAATTAGGTATACATCACCCATCTTTAGTCGCCAGATACATGGTACAGAATTCATATACAACTTAATAATACAACTGCGTGTACAATACGACAAAACATAAACTGTGAGTTTGAATACAAATATTGTCTACTAGAGAGTATAAAAACTCAAAAGGAGTCCTCATTACCATTATTATCACACTATTTCACAGAATAGTGAGGACTACTAATGCAAACATCTAAGATCATCACTCTGTTCCCCGACTAGTCCCAGCTACGTTCTCATTTCCTGAAGAGAACAGTGAAAGAAAGGGTGAGCTCAACTAGCCCAGTAAGAAATATTATGACTAAGATAATACAGAATAATTTATCGTTAGCCTTCAACAGTGTTAAACTGATAAAATATAATAACTATCAAGTTTAACTGCAGCGGAACAAGCAATCCATTAGAAGAGACAAGTAGGGAATAAAATCTACTATCTTCTATGATTTAAAAGGTTTTTCATCACTTTTATCGCTGGGACTCAGCTTAATAAATAATCCACATCATCGAATAACCCCTGCACTACGGCCAAGGATATTCTTTAGTATGACGACCACGAATTATCCATGCACTGCGGCTAAAGATAATCATGTTTTCATCAACGGTCCTGATCATGCCATAAAACAATTTAGCTTAAAGTTATTCTACAAATAGAATATATTATATTTTATTATGTATAGTGTCCTCATAGTGTTTGCATAGTAAAAATCTTTTTATATAAATAGAATATATTATATTTTATTTAAAAGATTTTTCTTTAAATATGGACCGTCAGATTAAAGTAAATCAATCTGGACCGTTCATGTATTAGTTACTATGCATTCCATTTTCCTATAAATAGAAGTTCATTCCTTCATTATTTTCTTACGAATTTACTGAACTCTAGAGAGAGAAACTATAGAGAGAGACTATAGAGAGATAGAAGAAAAGTTTTCTGCTACTTCAGTACTCTTATACCAAGTATTATTTTAAGGTAAGGGATATTATTCTTTTGTATTCAAAAAGAGAACTTATGTTATTCCATTTCTTTATTGTTCTGTTGGAATAATCTGTATACACGGGCTACCCTATACTTGGTGACATTCTTTTATTATTCTGTCTGTATTATTCTGTCAGAATATCCCCGTCTGTGCTATACGCCGGACCTGGTTCCATTTTTATTATTCCGTCTTTATTATTCTATTGGAATATCCTGTCTGTGCTATACGCCGGACCTGGTTCCATCATTTATTATTTCGCATTTATTATTCTGTTGGAACATCCTGTCGGTGTGAATTTTACCTGACCTCGTTCCGTTATTATTATTCTGTTGAAATAACAGTCTATGCGAAGTACTGCATGCATGGTGATATCTTTTGTTATTCCATTCGGTATTATACTCAGTTGATTAAAATTTTGACTTCTATACTCCATGAAATTAGTGGAATATCCTTGATATTTGCGCTTCATCCAGTATCTTTTCGTGGAAATATTCTTCTGAGCATTCTTGAATTTTACTCTACAAAGCAGTATCATGTTGACAATTTGGACGTTATTGGTTCCTGGACAAATTAATTCTTGAACTTGTTTTATTGAATTCTTATGTCATTGTCATCATCCTCATGTTTATATTATGTTGAAAGTCATTTGTGGCCTATAGTGCATAGATGGACTTGGTATGATTATGACCAGGGATTATTCGGTATAATCATGACCGTAATGTTACAAATGATGTGGAAAAAGTCCTCATTGGCCCGTAATGCATTGATGGACAATTTTTGGTATGATTATGGCTATGGATTCTCTTCGGCCAAGGGTGCAAAGATGAATTGTTTTATGGTATGATCAGTACCGTTGTTGAAAACACGATTATCTTTGGCCCGTAGTGCATGGATAATTTGTGGTCGTGATACTAAAGAATATCATTGGCCTGTAGTGTAGGGAAGATTTAATGATGTGGATTATTTATTGAGCTGAGTCTCAGCGATAAAAGTGATGAAAAACTTTTTAAATCATAAAAGATAGTATATTTCATTCTCTACTTGACTCTTTTAATAGATTGCTTGTTCCGCTGCGGTTAAACTTGATGTCTATTATATTTTATCAATTTAACATTGTTGGAGACCAATGATAATTTATTCTGCATTATCTTAGTCATAATATTTCTTTCACTATTCTCTTCAGGAAATGAGAATATAGTTGGGACGAGTCGGGGAACGGAGTGATGGTCCAGAGGATAGCATTAGTAGTCCTCACTATTTTGTGAAATAGTATGATAATAATTGTAATGAGGATTCCTTTTGAGTTTGTATAATCTCTAGTAGACAATAATTGTATTCAAACTCACAGTTTATGTTTTGTCGTATTGTACACGACAGTTGTATTTGTAAGTTGTATTTGATTTATGTACCATGTAAGTGGTGACCCAGGATGGGTGACGTATACCTAATTTTGGGGGCGTCACAGTTGGTATCAAAGCTTAGGGATATGATCCCTGGCTAAGATGTGAGATAAGAACTAGGAGGAGAGAGACAGGGAATTCCTTCGCTAGTATGACCTACCTAAGTTTATTTGGTATTTAATTGGTCGGTCAAAGTCTAGGGATAATATGTGATATGTTAATTAACCCTTGTTTTGTGGCAGTGTTTGAAAATGACATCCGAGAATGTTGAGATTATCAATGGAGCACATGAGACCATTGAGTCTCCACAGATCAATAATCAGGATAATGTGCAACCAGAGGATAATACTCCTCATGAAAACAATAACACCGATGAAATGGTGAATGATGGGATGGTCAGAGGCTTTATGCAATTCATGCAACAATAGGCGAAGGCAGCTCCTGTCCAAAATGCAGGTAGAAATACTGATAACTCTCGGACGGTCACCGCTAAGTAGTTTAAGGAGAAATTCATGCAACAACGGGCGAAGGCAGCTCCTGTCCATAATGCAGGTGGAAACAATGGTAACCCACGGTTGGTCACCGCTAAGAAGTTCAAGGAGCTGGGACCACCAGAGTTTTTGGGAAAGCCAGAACCACTTAAGGCGGAGACATGAATAAAGTAGATTACCAAGGTATTTGATGTCTTGGAATGCTCAGAGGAGCAAAAGGTTCCATTCGCCACCTTTATGTTACGTGATGAAGGAGATCATTGGCGGGAATCTGTAAAACGTACCTAGCCTGACGCACTCAAGATGTCTTGGGAGAAGTTCCAAGAATTATTCAACGATAAGTACTTTCCTGAAAGTATTCGTCACATGAAGGAGGTAGAATTCATCAAGCTGGAGCAAAACAATATGACCG
This sequence comes from Panax japonicus, assembly GCA_020205505.1. NCBI lineage: Eukaryota > Viridiplantae > Streptophyta > Magnoliopsida > Apiales > Araliaceae > Panax > Panax japonicus. The sequence continues at coordinate 67,418,344 of CM035096.1, forward strand.
TGTCTCAGTACGAGGCTAAGTTTGTGGAGTTATCCCGGTTTGCAACCCATTTGGTCGATAATGAGGAGCGAATGACGCGAATGTTTTTGCGAGGTTTGAAACTCGATATACGTCAATACCTCATTTCTCACAAACTTTGTTTATATTTACATGTTGTGAATATGGCTCAGTTATTGGAGCGCAATAATGAGTCAGCACAACCAAAAGGCAACGACCAACAACACGATAATAATCATACCGGTGGCAACGGTCATCCGAACAACGATAACCATTGTGGGGGATATTCTCATGCCAAGAATGGTAACCATTTCGATGGTAATCATGGCCAAGATAATAAGAATGGACATTTTAAGAAGAGAAGGTTCAACAATGACGTGAAGACGTTGACACTAGCACCCATTTCAAAGGAAGAAGAACGCCCATCGGTCGTATGTTTCAAATGCGGACAAGAGGGACACATCCGTCCAAACTGTACGCAACAATCCAAAGCATTTTTTAATTGCGGAAGAGAAGGTCACCTAGCTCGATTTTGTCGTATGGTGAAGTCAAGTCCAACCGGGATAGTGATGCCAAAGGATGTCATAGACAAGCCAAAGCCGGTAGTTTAAGAGAGAGCATTTTTTTCTCGTGACGAGGAACCTGAATAAAATTATCACGGGTAAGTTAATCATAAGCTCTTATGAAGTCTATACCGTGTTAGATACCGGTTCTACTCACTCTTTTATTTTACCTAGTTTTGTTAAATATTTGAAGTTAACTCCAGAGAAGTTAGACTTTGATATATCTGTTTAAACTCAGTTGGGAGAAACCTTCGTTACATCCACTATTTATAAATCTTGTTTGATTCAAATCAACACTTTCACGTTACCTGTCGATCTTATCTCTTTGAAAATACTTGCATTTGATGTGATTTTAGGAATCGATTAGTTTACTACTCATCATATTTTTTTGTAAGGTTGTTAGATTTCATATTCCTAACCAACATGTTATGAAAATTTAAAGTAACCAAACCACTAAAGTCAATCATTGTCATATCAAGCCATAGGTAAAGAGACCCGATCCTGTTGTTGATGACTTCCTTGTGTGGAATGCACCGAATTCAGATTTTCTGTAGGCGACGTCGTGAAGGACGATGACAAGTTGATAGGTATCATTGTGAGGTGCTATCTAGGTTAAGGGATAGAAGTCACAGTTGGTATCAATGTGGCGTACTATCTAAGTCTTGGATGAGAGTAACAGTTTTGAATGATATTTCTATCATTAATAAATCTCTTGACGTATTCCTGAAGACTTCTTAGCCTACCCCTAGAGCATGAAATAGAATTTTGTATTGACACCGGTACAAAACCCATTTCTTAAACCCTCAAAATATTTCTTCAACTAGAACGAACGTAACATGCGCCAAAGACGTTGACTCGAGCTGTTGAAAATTACGATCGTAAAATTCAATATCATCGTGGAAGAGCGAACGTGGTAGCTGACGTGTTAAGTAGAAGATCGTATGCGTTTACAAGTACGATGTTGTTAACACAAAGACTCATTTCGTATAACTTGCAAATGATGAAGATAGAGTTAAAGACTCTAGGGACCCACATGATAATAACGAATATACGAATAAAATCGACTTTAATCGATAAAGTTAAAGACGCTCAAGCTACATACCCGAATCTGATGAATGTGAAGAAGAAGGTTCAAGAGGGCGTTATTCTAGAAGCAAGAGTTGTTGAAGAGAGGAAATCTCAACCCTCGATTTAATTAGCCCATTTGAAATCCTCGATTGAGTAGGAACTGTGGCTTATAGACTCGTTTTACCGCCAAGTATGTCGCGTGCTCATAACATTTTTAACGTATCAATGTTACGTAAATATTTGGATGACCCGAACCACATTATTAATTTAGAATCGGACCAGATAGCTGATGATTTAACGTATGAGATCTCATGTTAAAATCTTGGATAAGAAGAATCGTATCCAAAACTCAAGGGTTATACCACAAGAGTTAGAATCTGAAATGAAGTCAAAGTATCCTCACCTGTTCGGAATACCAGGTACGTACGTAAATTTCGAGGGCGAAATTCCATAAGGAAGGGAGATTGTGAAACCCCAGATTTTATGAATAAAGAATTAATTTTCTCGAAATAATTTTTTTTTATATTATGGTGTGAATTTGAGATAATGTTATAGTTGTGGGTAATATTTATAAATTTTGCAAAGTATGCAAATTGTCATATTATATTCGATTGGTCGGGGAATATTCGTTTTAAACAGGAAATATTAGTACGACGGCACAATCATTGGTGGACCCCACAACGGAATTATTGTCGGATTGAGAAAACGATTAAAATATTTTATTGAAAATAACGGCGGAAGTTTTACCGTTGATACAATTAAACTACTCAGTAGTAAAAGTACAGTAATACGCGTTGTTGCATAGTAGCACACTGTATTGATTATTGATATTTATGTGAGAAGTCACTTAGTTTTGTTCAATTATTGCTACAATAGTTGCTGCATAGTATCTCACATTTTTTGATTCAATTATTGTTGATTTAGAAGTTTTGTTTTATTCACGTAATAAAATAGAAACATCTTTTTATATAAAACAGAATACTTTATTAAAGTTATTCTATAAATAGAATATATTATATTCTATTATGCATAGTGTTTTGTATAGTAAAATCTTTTTATATAAAACAAAATACTTTATTAAAGTTATTCTATAAATAAAATATATTATATTTTATTTTGCATAGTGCCCGCATAGTGTTTGCATAGTAAAAATATTTTTATATAAATAGAATATATTTTATTTTATTTAAAAGATTTTTCTTTAAATATGGGCCGTCAGATTAAAGTAAATCAATCTAGACCGTTCATGGATTAGTTACTATGCATTCCATTTTCCTATAAATAGAAGCTCATTCCTTCATTATTTTCTTACGAATTCACTATACTCTAGAGAGAGAAACTATAGAGAGACTATAGAGAGATAGAAGAAAAGTTTTCTGCTACTTCACTACTCTTATATCAAATATTATTTTAAGGTAAGGGATATTATTCTTTTGTATTCAAGAAGAGAACTTCTGTTATTCCATTTCTTTATTGTTCTGTTGGAATAACCTGTATACGCGGGCTACCCTATACTTGGTGACATTCTTCTATTATTCTGTCGGAATATCCTGTCTGTGCTATACGCCGGACCTGGTTCCATTTTTATTATTCCGTCTTTATTATTCTGTCGGAATATCCTATCTGTGCTATATACCGGACCTGGTTCCATCTGTAAGACCCAAATAATTAATAAATGAAATTTAATTTCCTCTAATTATTATTTTGAAATAGTAAGGGTTGATATGATTAATGTGGATTGTTATGGGTAAAATACGCAAATATTTCAAAATAAGAAAGTGGTTATAAAATATTCGTTGTTGTCGGGGAATATTCGTTTGGTCGTGGAATATTCGTACTGTCGGGGAATATTCGTACGACGACGCAGCCATGTGTGGGCCCCATAACGGAAAGCGATTGGATGAATAAAACGACAAATATAAGTTATTTAAAAATAACGGCGTAGTTGTTACCGTTAATACTGTTAAAATATTCGGTGGTTAAAACACAGTAGCACACGGTATTGCACCAATTATTGATTCTTACGTAAGAAGGCACTACTCAATAATTGTTACAGTAATTACTATTCAGTATTTTATTTTATTGATTCAATAATTGATGCATTGATATTTTATATTGTTGTTGTTTCAATAATTGTCATTACACAATATTTTTCATTATCGAAGCAATAATTCATATTATCTGAATAATATTATTAGATAACATTATTGGCAATGTCTAGAAAGTTCTGTCTAAGGAGAGGTTTGGTCACCTAATTGCGCGCCAGTAAGGAGAAATTCTTATTGGAAAGCCCCCTCTTTCTTGGGAACTGCCTGGTTGTCAATATTGTGATTCTGTAATATTATTTGTGAATAATTAATTATTGATTCATATGATGAGGAAAATATTGATTTTATGTGGATATAGATGGAGAAAATTTTTAATGTGACAATTGTTGAAAATTAAAATTTTATCTTTTTCTGATAAAATAATTCATTTAAATATATTATTATATCTTAATAATATAATAATGATGATATTTTTACGATGAATGTGGGATATATGAGTATATGTGGAAGAGGAGTATTTTTGTTACCAAAAATATTTAAAGCATGTTTTATGTGTCGGTGGACCCCATTTATTGACTGAAATTTGATTATAGCCTGTAAAATCACCCGTTTGTGGATTTCGGTCAATTTCTGTTTGGAATTTGGAAAAACTTCCTTCTGCAAAGTTGTAGAGAATTGAATTTCCTATAAAAAGTAACGAGATTTGATTTTTCTGATAAAAGGGCTATTTATTATGAATTATTGAAGTTTCGAAGCTCCGAAATAATTAATTTTTGGAAGTTTTAAATATTTTTTTGAATAAAAACATTTTTTTCACTTTTTCTAGAAGACGAGCATGTGGGATATGTTAGAAATCTGATTTTCCAAGGAAGCGTATGAAATTTATTATTAATAATATATTTTAATAAATTTTCTGCTTTGGTGTTCTAAGCATTTTCCTATAAATAGGGTGCTTAGGTTAGAATTGAAAATCACACCAGAAACTGAAGTTTTCTCTCTCTATATTATCGAGCGTATTCTTGTGAGTATTTTGAGTATACTTTGAGTATTGCTATACGGTGCAAGTTCAAGTCATAGCCTATATTCGGTGTTTCAACTAGAAGTACTGTCTTTCGAGGTAAGGGATATTATTTTTTGAAAATGATATTATTTCTTTTAATATCATTATGCCGAAGTATTGATCTGAACTTTTAATCAAATTTGGAACTTTCTGTGTCAGAGTTACTATTCACGTATACGGCACTATTCACGTATACGATACTATTCACGAATATGGCACTATTCATCGAAAAATGAAAATTTTCCTTTTCGTCTAAAATATCTATTGTGGATACTAGCTTTGATTGTATCCATGTTTTGATCATTCTTGAATTTTACACCACTATGATTATTTTTGAGGTATTTTTGGACATGGATAAAACAAAGTACGAATCCTTAATCCTTGTGATTTTGTTTCACTGGATTCGTTTCTTTAAAAATATTTTCCATCATCCTCAGTCCTAAATGATGATATAATTGAATATCTTTGGTCTGAAGTGCAAAGATGAAAGATTTCTAATGAATAGCTTTGGCCCGTAGTGCAAAGATGAACAGGTGTTTAGATGAACATGAACAACTGATGAATATCTTTGGCCTGTAGTGCAAAGATGAATATTTGATTCCAGATATATATTGATTGATGTTACAGGGACAAAATAATGATGATGGACTGTTAAATTCATAGATATTAGTAGATTTCATCCTCTACGTAACTCTTCTATGAATTAATATTTTCCGCTGTGATTATTAATTTAAAACTTGTTGTCTATTGTATTCTATTAGATTTTTTCCCTGTTGCAGACTAACGATAATTTGTTGTATATTATCTTAGTCACAATATTCTTTACTGGGCTAGTTGAGCTCACCCTTTTCCTTTTTGTTCCATTTTTCTTCTCAGGAGATGATAATGTAGCGAGTACGAGTCGGGAAATGTAATGATGGTTCTAGAGAGAGTTGTTTAGTAGTCCTCACCATTTTTGTAAAATAATGTATCAATAATTATGATGAGGATTTATTTGTATGTGGATATTGTCTAGATGGCGATATCTGTACTTAAACTCATAGTTTGTATGTTGTAATAATAAAGTTGTAGTTGTTTTTGTACCATGTATTGACAACTCAGAATGCGTGATGTATACCTATTTTGGGGGTGTCACAGTTGGTATCAGAGCTTAGGGATATGATCTCTGGAGGAGATCGGGGAATAGAACTAGGTGGGGAGAGACGAGTAAATCCTTCGCTAGTGTGCCCTACCTAAGCTTATTTGTTAGTTGGTCAGTATATAGGGATATTATGTTATATATTAATTTCTTTAATTAACCCTTGTTTTATGACAGTATTTGAGAATGTCAACTGAGAATATTAACAGTGGAAATGAGACCGTGGAGACGCCTGTACTCACCAACGAGGAGAACGTGCAACAGGCTGGCAATGTTCCTCCTGTTAACAACACCATTGAGCAGATGATGAACGAGGGGATGTTTAGAAGCTTTTTGCAGTTCATGCAAAATCAGACGAGGGAGACTCGTGTTCAAAATACAGGAGGAAATGATAGCAATTCACGGGTTGTCACAGCCAAGCAGTTCAAAGAGTTGGGACCACCAGAATTTAAGGGAAAGCCAGATCCGATCATTACTGAAACATGGGTCAAGCAAATTACCAAGATATTCGATGTTTTGGGATGCACGGAGGAACAGAAGGTTCCATTCTCCACCTTTATGTTCCGTGGTGAGGCAGACTACTGGTGGGAGTCTGTGAAGCGTACACATCCAACCACACTCAGCATGTCTTGGGAGACATTTCAGAAACTATTTAATGAAAAATACTTTCCTGAAAGTGTTCATCATATGAAGGAAGTGGAGTTTATTAGACTGGAGCAGAATAACATGACCGTGTCCCAGTATGAGGCAAAGTTTGCAGAGTTATCCAGGTTTGGACCTCATTTGGTGGAGAATGAGGAACGTATGACGCGGATGTTTCTTAGAGGTTTGAAACCCGGCATACGTCAGTATCTCATTTCTCATAAATTTTCTCTCTACTCAGATGTTGTAAACAGGGCTCAATTATTAGAGCGAGATAACTAGTACGGTCAACTGAGGGACCACAACCAAAATCATACCGGAGATGGCAGTCAACAAAGCAACGATAACCAGTGGAGAAAGAAAAAGACGGACAAAAATGGTAACCACTCTGGTGGTAATCATGGCCATAAAAATAGAAGAAGCGAGTCAGGAGGAGATTTTAGAAAGAAGAGAATTAACAACGAACATGTGAAGAAGACAGTGCCGGCAGCAAATGGTTCTAAGGAAGGAGAACGACCACCGGTCATATGCTATAAATGCGGGAAAGAGGGACATATCAGTCCAAACTGCCCACAACAGTTCAAGGTATGCTATAATTATGGAAAGGAAGGACATATCGCTCGAGATTGTACGATAGCAAAACCTAGTTCAGCGGGGACGGTGACTCAAAAGACTGTCCCAGAAAAGTTAAAGTCAACAGTTCTTGGAAGAGCGTTTGTTGTGACTGGTCAAAATGCGAGGAACCTAAACGAGGTGATCATGGGTAAGCTATTTATAAATTCTTGTGAAGTTTATACCTTACTTGATACCGGTGCTACCAATTCATTTATCTCTCCTGCTTGTGCTCAACTTTTAAACTTGACTCCGGAGAAATTAGACTTTGACCTATCAGTGGAAACTCCGTTAGGAGAAACTTTTATCACATCCACTGTTTATAAATCTTGTTTGATTCAAGTTGGCACCATCACCTTATCTGTTGACCTTATCTCTTTAAATAAACTTGCTTTTGATGTGATTTTAGGGATTGATTGGTTAGCTACTCATCATGCCAAAATTGATTGTTTTTGTAAGGTTGTTAGTTTTCATATTCCTAACCAACCTGTTGTACGAATTCAAGCAACTAAACCATTAAAATCAATCACTGTCATATCTAATCATAAAGCTATTCGTTTATTGAAAAACGGATGTCAAGCTTTCTTAGCCCATGTTATGGATTTGAATAAAGACACTTCAAATTTAAATAATATTCCTGTTGTATATTACTTTTACTGAAGTAAAAGTAATATACTAAAGTAAAAGTAAAAGTAAGAAACATTTTACATTTACATTTACATTTACTAAGGTAAAAGTAAAAATATTTTACTTAAAGTAAAAGTAAAAGTTATTCTTTTACTTTACTTTCGGCTGACAGCAATGATGTTGTCTATTGACTGATGATAGCTGGGGCCATCACTGTTGATAACTGTTGAGGTCCGTCTTCTGCTGGTGTAGACGCCGGAGGGTGCTGTTGATCATCTTCTCAGATGGATAACCACCCCCATACATTTTCACCTTAAAATTTTTATTCAGGATTTTTCCCTTTCAACCCCAAAAATTTGGTTTATAAAAAAGGAGGAAAAAAATTTCACCGAAAAATTGGTCAAAATCTTCAAAATTTCTTTAATTTTGTAGAAATTTTTTGTTTAAAAACAAATCAGATGAAATCTGAAACAAAGGATCACTCGATTGGTCCTGATCTATCAGTAAAATCGATCTAAACAGAAGACTTCTTTGTTAATTGTTTAAACAAAAATTCTTTCTTTCATCATTCCACTTAAACTCAAACCATTCTTGCCTTAAGTAAAATCATACATGTAGATCTAATGATACCCTTAGCCTAAACTGCTCCCACACTGGAGTCTTACAACGGCGTAACGGGTCTTATGACGATCTAAGGTGTTTTACGGCAAGTCAGGCGATTGAAAGTGGAGCAAAAGAAATGAAAGTTTGTAGAATTATTTAAAAACAAATCAAATTGTTTTTAATCGAAACCACTAACAGAATCAAGAACCAACCGTGCGGCTTTGATACCATATAACAGCGACGATAAGTTTTATATCAGAAAAACTTAAACATAAAAAAGAAAAGATTAAGAAGACGACCGGTGAATCGGTAAAGTAATCTCTTTCTTTTATTTATAAACAATTGAGGAAGGGATTACAGTATATCCTGAATCTAACTGTTAAGGGAAGAAGGAAGTACGAAGGACTTCTTCTTCATCTTACTAGAAGAAGGAATCAACAAGCTTCTTCTTCGATAACTCTTAAGAGAAGGGGGAGAGAGAACCTCAGGTGAGGTTTTCTTACAAAAGAAAAGCCTGAGTAACTCTAACACTTCGAGTTACTTAAATAGAAAACTGAAAAGTAAATTACTATTGAATCACACAGGATTCACTATTACATTAACTGAAGATGCCTTTGGCATCTTCTTCCTTAACTGGTCCGTCTCTGCTCCGGTTGGTGCAGTCGCCGGATGGCGCTATTGATCATCTTCTCAGATGAGTCACCACCTCCATACATTTCCACCTTAAAATTTTTATCAAGAAAATAACCCTTTCATCCCCAAAAATTTGGTTTATAAAGGAGGAAAAAAAATTTCACCGAAAAATTGGTCAGAATCTTCAAAATTCCTTAGATTTTGTAAAAAGTTTTTGTTTAAAAACAAATCAGATGAAATCTAAAACAAAGGATCACTCGATTGGTCCTGATCTATCAGTTAAATCGATCTAAACAGAAGACTTCTTTGTTAAATGTTTAAACAAAAATTCTTTCTTTCATCATTCCGCTTAAACTCAAACCGTTCTTTCATGAGTAAAATCATACCTGTAGATCTAATGATACCCTTAGCCAAAACTTCTCCCACACTGGAGTCTTACAACGGCGTAACGGGTCTTATGACGATCTAAGGTGTTTTACAGCAAGTCAGGCGATTGAAAGTGGAGCAAAAGAAATTAAATTTGCAGAAACATTTAAAAACAAATCAAACTATTTTTAATCGAAACCACTAACAGAATCAAGAACCAACCGTGTGGCCGCGCAATCTGGAAATTGCACCAACCGGAGTAGAGACGGACCGGTTAAGGAAGAAGACACCAGAGGCATCTTCAGTCACCGACAGGTGATGGCCCAGCCATCATCTCAGTTTTTGCTTTCCGTAAAGCAAAATTCTTTTACTTTTACTTTTACATTTACTAAAGTAAAAGACTTTTGCTTTACAGAAAGAAAAAGCTGAGATGATGGCTGGGCCATCACCTGTCGGTGACTGAAGATGCCTCCGGCGTCTTGCATGGGGATGGTGATCCATCTAAGAAGATGATCAACAGCGCCATCCGGCGGCTGCACCAACCGGAGCAGAGATGGACCAGTCATGGAAGAAGACGACCGATGAATCGGTAAAGTACTCTATTTCTTTTATTTATAAACAGTTGAGGAAGGGATTACAGTATATACTGAATCTAACTATTAAGGGAAGAAGGAAGTACGAAGGACTTCTTCTTCATCTTACTAGAAGAAGGAATCAACAAGCTTTTTTCTTGTAGGGGGATGGTGATCCATCTGAGAAGATGATCAATAGCGCCATCCGATGGCTGCACAAACTAGAGCAGAGATGGACCAGTCAAGAAAGAAGACACCAGAGGCATCTTCAGTCACCGACAGATGATGGCCCCAGCCATCACTGTTGATAACTGCTGAGGTCTGTCTTCTGCTAGTGCAGACGCCGGAGGGTGCTGTTGATCATCTTCTCAGATGGATCACCATCCCCATACATTTCCAACTTAAAATTTTTATCCAGGAAATAACCCTTTCAACCCCAAAAATTTGGTTTATAAAGAAGGAGGAAAAAAAATTCACCGAAAAATTGGTCAAAATCTTCAAAATTCCTTAGATTTTGTAAAAAGTTTTTGTTTAAAAACAAATCAGATTAAATCTGAAACAAAGGATCACTCGATTGGCCCTGATCTATCTGTTAAATCGATCTAAACAGAAGACTTCTTTGTTAACTGTTTAAACAAAAATTCTTTCTTTCATCATTCCGCTTAAACTCAAACCGTTCTTGCCTTAAGTAAAATCATACATGTAGATCTAATGATATACCAAAGAAGATGAAGAAAGTTCTTTGTTAATTAACTTAATTAGCAAAATTACTGATCCAGATTTAAAAATTCAGTACACAAAACAATTAAAAGATTTATTAACTAAAGATAAGAAAATTACTGATAGGGTTCTTAAAGCCAAAGAGAATGCTATTTTTAGTCTTAATAAAATGCTTGAAAGATTTAAGTCCCCAATTAGAGAAGTTAAATCAAGAAATTAATAAACTCAAAAGAAAAATTTCTAATTTAAAATTAGACGTTGCTAATTTAATAAAAGAAATTGAAGATAAAAAATCTGACCTTCAGGTTCATGATTCCTCTTCCGGCGAAGAAGATCATGACATACCTGAATCTTCAGGTGTTAAAGATGAGATTGATCTTTTCGTCCAAGGTTTCACTCTTAAAAGAATTAAAGATATCACCATCCAAAAATGGTGTATCTCTATTAATTTAGTTATTGATAAAACTTTCTCGATACAACTCTCGGCCTTGGTTGATACTGGTGCAGATTTGAAATGTATCTAAAAAGGTCTTATCCCCACTAAGTATTATAAAAAGACTAGTGAAAAGCTCAATTCAGCTAATGGTAGTCAAATGGAAATAAAATATAAATTACCTAAAGTTTATATCTGTCAAGATAATATGTGCTTTAAAACCTTATTTGTTTTAATTCGCAATCTTATAGATAAAATCATTTTAGGGTTACCATTTATATACTTATTATATCCATTCACTACCAATAATAAAGGATTAAGCTGTGAGCATTTAGGAAAGAAGATAACATTTAAATTTCTTATTAAACCAAATGAAAGAGATTTAAAATTTATTCAAGAAGAGTCAATTTCCAAATCGGTAAATCTATTAAATTGCAAAGTTACCCAATTAAGCTTTTTAAAAGAAGAAGTTAAATACAAACAAGTTGAAGAACAACTTAAGAGTAAAAGAGTTCAAGAACAAATTATCAATTTAAAAAATTATTTACAAGATAATTTGTGTTCTGAGTCTCCCAACGCCTTCTGGCATAGGAAGAAATATGTTGTCCGTCTACCCCATGCTAAAGAATTTAAAGAAAATTTGATTCCCACTAAAGCTAGACCAATTCAAATGAGTCATGATCAAATGCAGTTATGAAAAAAGGAAATCAATGATCTTCTTAGTAATGGTTTAATTAGACATAGTAAATCACCATGATCTTGTCCTGCTTTCTATGTTAACAATGAAGCAGAAAGAGAAAGAGGTGTTCCTCGTCTAGTTATTAATTATAAACCACTAAACAAAGTCCTTGAGTGGATTAGGTATCCCTTACCCAACAAGGATGATCTCCTTAGTTGGTTAAGTTCCTCCACTATTTTCAGTAAATTTGACCTAAAATTAGGCTTTTGGCAAATTTCCATTCACCCAAAGGATAGATACAAAACAGCATTCACCACTCCGTTCGGTCATTACGAATGGAATGTTCAGTTATTTAGACTAAAAAAAGCACCTAGTGAATTTCAGAATATTCTCAATAATATTTTGAATCCTTTCAATCATTTTATTATTGTTTATATTGATGACATCCTTGTATTCTCCAAGACTATTGAAGAGCATATTAAACATTTGAATTCGTTCTTAAAAACGATTAAAACCAATGGTCTTGTTCTTTCACCTTCAAAGTGTAGTCTGTTTCTGACTAAAGTTAGGTTTTTCGGTCTCATCCTCTATCATGGACTCACTCGGCCAATTGACAGAGCTATTCAATTCTTCGACCGGTTCCCAGATAAGATTACCGACAAAACACAGTTACAGAGATTTTTGGGTTCGCTCAATTATATTGGCAAGTTCTACCAAAATCTCAAGAAGATTTGTAAGCCTCTTTTTCAGCGCTTACAAAGTAATCCACCTCCATAGACTGACGTACATACTTCTGTCGTCCAACAAGTTAAAAACTATGTTAAGGTCTTGCCTTGCCTTGGCATTTCAAATGATTCAGCATTCAAAATAGTTGAAACTAATGCCTCTGACATCGGATTCAGTGGAATTCTCAAACAAAAGTTAACTCCTACTTCCTCAGAACAAATTGTTCGATTTCATTCTGGTGCATGAAATCCTACATAGTTAAATTACAGTACTATTAAAAAGAGATTTTATCACTCGTTTTATGTATTAATAAATTTCAACGTGATCTACTCAATCAAAAATTTCTGGTTAGAATAGATTGTAAATCAGCAAAATTTATTCTTGAAAAAGACGTTGAGAACGTCAACTCTAAGCATTCGTTCGCTAGATGGCAAGCTCTCCTCAGTATTTTTGATTTTGATATTGAATATATTAAAGGTAGTAACAATTCAGTTCCTGATTTTCTCACACGTGAATTGATCGACACATGTACTGTCTCTACAACATGAGTATATGAGGAGGATCATCTTCTCGTGGTCATGGCCGCTCTCCTAGCCCAGTCAATCAGTTAAAGGGAACTGTTGTCCCTCACCCAGTCAACCCAGTTGCTTAGCCCAGTTAAATTACTAAACTTCAGGTTCTTGGGACAATCCCCAAGCCCTATTCATTAGCTCTTGCTAGTCAACCACAACCAATTGACCCATATGCTAATCAAACAAGGGCAACCTCATCCAAATCTAACTAAATAGGGCAACCTCAAATGAGTCTAACTAAATGTTTCTTACGTTTTAATTTTACTTTAGTAATGTACTTTTACTTCAGTTAACGTAATAGTGAATCTTCCACATTAAAATGTTTATCCAGGAAATAACCCTTTTAACCCCAAAAATTTGGTTTATAAAGGAGGAAAAAAATTCACAGAAAAATTGGTCAAAATCTTCAAAATTTCTTAGATTTTGTAAAAAAAATTTGTTTAAAAACAAATCAGATGAAATCTGAAACAAAGGATCACTCGATTGATCCTGATCTATCAGTAAAATCGATCTAAACAGAAGACTTCTTTGTTTCCTGTTTAAACAAAAATTCTTTCTTTTATCATTCCGCTTAAACTCAAATCGTTATTGCCTTAAGAAAAATCAACTGTTTATAATGTATGGGGATAGTGATCCATCTGAGAAGATGATCAACAGCACCCTCCCACGTCTGCACCAGTAGAAGACGGACCTCAGCAGTTATCAACAGTGATGGCCCCAGCCATCATCAGTCAACCACACAGTTGGTTCTTAATTCTATTAGTGGCTTCGATTAAAAACAGTTTGATTTGTTTTTAAATGTTTCTTCAAACTTTTATTTCTTTTGCTCCACTTTCAATCGCCTGACTTGCCGTAAAACACCTTAGATCATCATAAGACCCGTTACGTCGTTGTAAGACTCCAGTAAGGGAGCAGTTTAGGCTAAGGGTATCATTAGATCTACAGGTAAGATTTTACTTAAGGCAAGAACGGTTTGAGTTTAAGCGGAATGATGAAAGAAAGAATTTTTGTTTAAACAGTTAACAAAGAAGTCTTCTGTTTAGATCGATTTAACTAATAGATCAGGACCAATCGAGTGATCTTTTGTTTTAGATTTCATCTAATTTGTTTTTAAACAAAAATGTTTTACAAAATCTAAGGAATTTTGAAGATTTTGACCAATTTTTCGGTGAAAATCATAACTGTAGATCCACATTATATATATATATATATATATATATATATATATATATATATATATATATATATATATATAATACACAGTTGTGAACATACTTTTAATTTGTTAATATAATTTTTGCTAAATGCTGGAAATATCTTGATTTCTCTCTCAATTCTCTGTAATTTTTTTCTGTCAAGCTCTCACCTCTTCTTTCTTAGTACAGGCTCAATTGAACGTAAACTAATATTGATACTAATAGTAATACGTATATTAAACACAATTAATATCAATTATAACGCTTAGGTTATAAATATATTTATAATTTGATTTTTTTTATTTTTTTAACTAGAAATCTCAAAAGCCATAAAGCTTGTTTGGCAAATCATTTAAATTTAATGAATTAATATATTAAGCCTTGTTTGTTAAAAACTAAATTAAACTATTTTAATTTATTTTAATAACTACTTATAATATAGTTATTTGTCGCTATATATTAATCAAGCTTTCATATTTATTTTAAATTAATTCAAATAACAATTAATTAAATAACTCCTTTAATTACATAAAATAATACAAATAATTAATCATTTAAATGAAAATATCAATATAATAATCATTTCCTTAATTCATCAATTATTTACTTAACAAATAATTCTCCCAAATAATATTAAATCAATTAAACAAATATTCATTTACTGATAGTCACATCCATTAAATATTTATATAACTCAATAAATATTTAATATTATATTTAAAATTCTAGAATGTTACATGGTCGATAGCTATTGAGGTTTCCCAAAAACAGTATGGAAATAATTTTTTTTGAAAATTTTAGATAAGTGTGTCGTATTCTATACATTATTTAACAGTTCATTTTGGTGAACTGAATACGGTGAGGTGAACCCAACTTTGGAAATGTGTTTTGCTACTATCATACATGATGTCTAATGACCTACGACTTCGTGTTATCATAAGACAGGGTTGTGCACATCTACTTGCTGATTATATGTACGAGCACTACCTATATAATCTTGGAGTTTGGTTGAAATATAATTCTCAATTGAAGACCATGGAGATATTTATATGGCAAGAGAAGACTCACCATCAGAAAGAACATGATATTAATCTTCTTATTTTTCTTTGGGGTCTATTGGGTCAACCAATAGATATTTCTCGAGTCATATGATATTTATTATAACTTAGATGTATGGCTTCTAATGTACAAAGGTTTCCCTGAGCATTTTCCAAATATTTTAATTTCTAAAACAGTTATTGATTGTACCTTTATGTAAGGTACCATTGTAAGGTATACACATCATGTGTGTTGTTATATTTTGCACGACAGTTGTATGAAAAAGTTTATAGTCGGGGGACGGAGTGATGGTCCGAGATGGTGGCTATAGTAGTCCTCACTATTCTATAAAATAGTGTGATAATAAATGTAATGAGGACTCTTTTTGAGTTTGAATACTGTGTAGAAGACAATATTTGTGTAAAAACTGTCATCTACACTTTTGTCGTATTGTATAAAAGAAGTTTGTATTTGATTCTATACCGTGTATCCGGCGACTCAGAATGGGTGATGTATACCTACTTTGGGGGCGTCACACACCTCTTGTACTTTTTTGTTGGATTACCAGCATATTATTGTTAATTCTAGTAGAAGTTCACAGTCCTTAGTGACTACTCAGTATTCATTATTTTGAAATCTCGAAATGGTTAAGCGTTGAATCTTATTGATATCTTTCTGTCCTTAGCGACTATTGTTGAGAACCATCGATACTTCTTGCTATCCTTGAACTATCATTTATTATTGTACTCTTGAGAATTTTAAACTATATTGAACTCCCTTATTAATATATTACTTGCTGAGCAAACTTGTTGCTCATTCTTGCTTTCCCTAAAAATATTTCAGTTAAGGCAGAGCAAGGGGACCCTCGGGCACTGATAAGGGCAAGGGAAAAACTAAGGAGTAGCTTATTATTTATTTAGGAATATTATGATAATGTAAAGACAAATTGTGTTATGTATTATTTATGTCTAAACTATGTTTAAGTGTGTTTAAGGCACGTAAGAGATGTTTAAGTTACGAAACCTTTGGACGTGAATGATTATATTAAATAAATGTAATCTATTATGTTATTTTCGTAGCGTGAGATTTTATTTAGTCATTAGATGTGTAGCACGTGGCGAACCGAATTCGAGACACGAGTGGTCCGAATTTGGGGGTGTCACAGTAAGACTGAGGAGACTTCATATCCAAAATAGCCTTAATCTTCTCTGGATTCGCCTTTATTCCCCTCTTACTGATCAGATACCCCAGAAACTTCCTTGCTCTCAAACTGAAGGTACACTTTGTCTGTGACAACCCAAGAATTTTGAATATTTTTTAAAAAATTTAATTAATTGATTTAATGTTCAATATTAGACCCTAGACAGAAAGTAAATGTAAGACCCCAACTTTTTGAATAAAGATTAAATTTTCTCGAAATATATTTTTGAATATTATGGTGTGGATTTGATATAATGTTATAGTTGTGGGTAATATTTACAAATTTTGCAAAGTACGCAAGTTGTTATATAATATTCGATTGGTCGGGGAATATTCGTTTTAACAGGGAATATTCTTACAACGGCACAATCATTGGTGGACCCCACAAAGGAATTATTGTGGGATTGAGAAAACAACAAAAATACTTTATAAAAATAACGGCGGAAGTTTTATTGTTAACTGTTGAACTACCCGGTAGTAAAAGTACAGTAATACGCGTGGTTGTATAGTAGCACACAGTATTAATTATTGATGCTTACGTGAGAAATCACTCAGTTATACTCAATTATTGCTACAGTAATTGCTGCATCATATTTATCATATTATTGATTCAATTATTGTCACAGTATCATCTACATAAGATGTTTTTTTATTAAATCAATACTTGAGACGACAAAGTTATTCATATTATAAATTACAATATTTACAATGTGTAGAAGTTCTTTCAAGGAGAGGTTTGGTCACCTAATTGCGCGCCAATAGGGAGAAATCCTTATTGGAAAGCCCTTCTTTCCTGGGAATGACCTGGTTGATAAATATTGTGAGTTATAATATTAATGATGAATGTTGTTCGGAGTTGAATTTGGATACGCAGACGTGATATTTGAGTCCAAAACGACAAAATTAGTAAAAATAGTGTATAAACACAAAATTTTCCGAGATTCACTATTTGGTCAAAAAGTCAACAGTTGACTTTTTCGGAAAAAGTCAAACTTTGAAATTTCAAATTTTATACTTTTAATAAAACTAGTTTCATTATGTTTGAATTGTTTGTGTTAGTGAAAATCGACATTTATTCCGATGATAATTGATGTCTAGGGGTTATATCGATAAATCGGGTAATTTATCGGATAAATGAGCAATTAATTGCTACTAATTCACATGCTTATATAACTATTTGTTCACATATGTGTACTATTGAATCACATTATTTACTATTAGGGGAGTTGGTGCAAGATTGATAATACTTGCATGACTAAGTTAAAAATGGAGGTATAGATGGAGGTACTATACTGTAATTCGTATTTTCACATGATTATACTATTGATTCACATGATTGAACTATTGATTCGCATTATTTACTATTAGGGGAGTTGGTGCAAGATTGATAATACTTGCAGGACTAAATTAAAAATGAAAAAAAAGTTGGAGGTATTATACTGTAATTTTCGAGCCCCAAAACGTGCAATTATCGAAACTATATTTTTCTATAAATAGAAGCTCATTCCTCCTTCATTTTTCACCAATTCACAAAAGCTTTAGAGAGATTATTATAGAGAGAAATTATAGAAAGAAGAAGAGAAGTCTACTACCTCACTATTTCAGTATCCAGTTTTTCTAAAGGTAAGGAGTATTATTTCTTTCTTATCTATGAAGAGAACTTCTGTTATTCC
Source organism: Panax japonicus (assembly GCA_020205505.1). Classification (NCBI taxonomy): domain Eukaryota; kingdom Viridiplantae; phylum Streptophyta; class Magnoliopsida; order Apiales; family Araliaceae; genus Panax; species Panax japonicus. The sequence goes on from CM035096.1 coordinate 67,436,510, forward strand.
ATTCTTATTATTCTGTTGGAATAACCTGTATACGCGGGCTACCCTATACTTGGTGAAATTCTTCTGTTGTTCCATCCTTTATCATTCTGTTGGAACATCCTGTCTGTGCGTTCTACGCCAGACCTGATTCCGTCTTTATTATTCTGTTGGAATATCCTGTCCGTGCGTTCTACGCCAGACCTGATTTCGTCTTTATTATTCTGTTGGAATATCCTGTCTGTTCGTTTTACGCCGGACCTGATTCCGTTATTTATTATTCTGTTGGAATAACCTGCCTGTGCGGTCTATCGCATGCTTGGTGATTTCTTTTGTTATTCCATTATTTATTTTACTCAGTTGGTTAAAGTTTTGACTTCTATACTCCATGAAATTAGTGTAATATCATTGATATTTGCGCTTCATCCAATATCTTTTCATGAAAATATTCTTTTGAGCATTCTTGAATTTTACTCTATAAAGCAGTATCATGTTGACAATTTGGACGTTATTAGTTCCTGGATAAAATAATTCTTGAACTTGTTTTATTGAATTCTTATATCATTGTCATCATCCTCATATTTATATTTTTTTGAAAGTCATCTGTGGCCTATAGTGCATAGATGGACTTGGTATGATTATGACCAGAGATTATTCGGTGTAATCATGACCGTAATGTTACAAATGATGTGGTAAAAGTCCTCATTGGCCCGTAGTGCATTGATGGACAGTTGTTGGCATGATCATGACCATTAATAAATATACAAATATTCTTGGCCCGTAGTGCATGGATAATTGTGGTCGTGATACTAAAGAATATCCTTGGGCGTAGTGCATGGGTGATTCGATGATGTGGATTATTTATTAAGCTGAGTCCCAGCAATAAAAGTGATGAAAAACCTTTTAAATCATAAAAGATAGTAGATTTTATTCTCTACTTGACTCTTTTAATGGATTGCTTGTTCCGCTGCAGTTAAACTTGATGGTTGTTATATTGTATCAGTTTAACACTGTTGAAGGCTAACGATAATATATTCTGCATTACTTTAGTCATAATATTTCCTACTGGGCTAGTTGAGCTCACTCTTTTACGTTTATTGTTCTCTTCAGGAAATGAGAACGTAGCAGAGACTAGTCGGGGAACGGAGTGACGTACCAGATGATAGCATTAGTAGTCCTCATTATTCTGTGAAATAGTGTTATAATAATTGTAATAAGGACTCCTTTTGAGTGTGTATATCTCTAGTAGACAATATTTGTATTCAAACTCATAGTTTATGTTTTGTCGTATTGTACACGACAGTTGTATTATTAAGTTGTATTTGAAATTATGTACCATGTATTTAATGACTCTGAATAGGTGATGTATACCTGTTTTAGGGGCGTCACAGTAAGGGTATGCGTTTGATATTTTTAAGAAGGAATTTTGAGGATTTCAAAATTATGTGAAGGATTTAGGTGAATTATTCGGGATTGAGGGAATAAGTGTGAATATGTTCCGTGTAAATGTTATTATACATGTACTGTATGTGGTTAAGGGTCAAGGTTTAACCAGATAAACGATATCTGTGACAAACCCAGGTATATATTAAGAACTTCAACGTTCGATTAGAAAACTCTAGCGATTAATAAGAAACCCTAAAACCGGTTCTAGAAACCCTAATTTTGGTTTCGGGAATCTGAAACCCTAATTCGGAAATTTAAAACCCTAATCTGGAAATTTAAAGAATTATTATAATGCTCAAGTGCTTTTAATTATATTATTAATTAGGGTAACGCTTAATTATTTAATAAACCCGTAATTTCAAATTTTTAAACCCTTCTGGATTAGAAACCCAAATTTCTAATTAGGAAAAACCTAATTGTTCGTTTAATAATTTTAATGATAATTAGGAAACCCTAATCCTAATTTTCAAGTTAAGTAATTAGGAAACTCTAATCTAATTAGGAAACCTAATTTCTAATTTAGAAAAATTATTTTTATTTAGAAACCCTAATTTTGGGTTATAAATCCTAATGACCATTTTGACCCTAATTGCTTAATTAGCAATTTTAATTAGGATATATTAATCCTAATTAGCAAGATTTAAATTATGATTAAGAAATTTTAATATAATTAGAAAATTATAATTATAATTTAGATATACTAAATTTTTATTTTTAAAACCTAAATTAGAAACTTTAGAAATCAAATTGCTAAACCCTAAACCCTAAGAGTTTGGCCAATGTCCAAAATGCCATTAAAATTAAAAATCAAAATGACCATAATGACCTTTTTGTATTTTTTTTTATAAAGTTGGTGTGTAGGTTTTGACTTTTAGGTGAGTTGCTCACCATAACCTAGCCTTAGCATGTGTTACAATCTCAGCAATCAACCATATATCATCCATATTCATTGCATCAAAGTTTTATAATTAAGAAAGTAAGAAACCTCTCTTACTTTACTTAGAAAAGTAACCTTGACTTTCTCTCTCTTCCAACTTCGAGATTTAGAGTGAGAGAGTGAGATAAGATGAGCTAAAATCAGTCCTTCACTTGACAAGATCAGATCTTCAAAGTCGGATTCAAGGATCAAAGCTAGAAATGGTATAAACCCTAATTTTTGGAAATCCTTAAAGATTGTTGTTAATGTTATGATCTATTGTGTTAAGTTGTGTTAGAAGGTGTCTATAAGTAATCTGGGTTGATAGATCATGGACCCATAACACTTAGATGCACGAAAATCAAATTTTTATGCACTGACTATGAACCCTAAAATATGGTCTGACAGCCATATGTCAGGGCTCATAGATCTCTCTGTGTTAATGATTAGGTGTGTTTTATGTTTTGGATTTGTTCTATGACATGTTGTTTATGATCTGGAATTTAAAATAGGGTCATAGCATGTCTGGATTTCTTGTTATAGGCAGTCAAAAGTCGTTGACCGTTCACGAGGAGTGAGTTTCTGGGTAGCCTAGAAACCAAGAACCTGCCTGACAAGCTTTTGCAAGCCTCTAATCTTGCAGTCGTTCGATCTTTTGGCCATGTTGTTGTTTTGTTATTGTAGCCGGACATGTATAATATATATTAAATTCACTAGATCACTTAGATCATCACTGTAATGAAGGATAATCTTGGTCAAACCTGCGTTGACCAAACTGCTTGAAGAACAAATCTGGGTAACCCAGATTTTTCGCAGATCGTTCTAACAACATATTCATGAGCTCAGATCTTGTTTGTGTTTGATGATTTGATGGCGTTGGTATATCTAAGTTGTAATATTGTATAGGGACTACAAATTAAGTCTTTTATTTCACTGAAACAACAAACAGTATGCATGTAGTAAACGGTCAAACTAGACTGTTAAGTCTTGAAATTCGTTTTCTGGAAAACCCAGATCTTCATGAGCGAGTTCCTGACAAGTAGTTTGACCGGCCTAAATCTTCGTTTAATGTTGTTGTTATACTGATCTGAGGATATCACATTGTGCACGGACATCTCCACACCATATTTGAACCTTTTTAACACATTAATTAAGCATGTTCATCAAGGATTCAAGGGCTCAAAGGTAGCACTTCGACTGTTCTTCAATTTCTGGGTTTTCCAGAAATTGAAGACAGTGTCTGACATGATTTTATAAGGCCTTTATCTCACAGACCTGTTGTTGTTTGGTCATGAAATTAGTTTGTTCTTGTAGTATTACATCATTAATACACTTATAACACTATTAGCTGACCAGAATATAACAGGAGTATGAATTTATTGTTGGTCAAAGTACCCACCTTGTTCACTGGCCATGAAGTTCTGGGCAGCTCAATAAAATGCCAAGAACACCTATAGCAACGGTTCTGTCGCTATAGGGCCTTTTAGCGATGGTTTCTATTTATTTAATTTCTGATTTTTCGGGAAATTATTTAAAAATAGATAAAAAATGGTTTTTAATTATTAAAAATACTAAATAAATTCTGAAAAATTATTTTAAATTTTGAAAAATAGTTTTTAATTATTTTGAGTATATTACATAAATATTTAATATTTTTGGAATATAAATCGTATTTAATTTATTTAATTATAATATTAAATAAATTATTTAAAAATGATTTTAATACATGAAAAATCATGAAAGATAATATTATGGTATAAGAAAATATTTTAAGTTATTTTTAGTGACTTTTAATATTTTGTGATGAATTTCGTTAATTAATCAATATTAATGATAATTAGTTTATTTAATAAACATATTAAATAAATTATGGAAAAATGGAATTAATGTTTTATAAATCATATAAAAATGATTTAAGGGTTAGAAAAATATTTTAAGTTATAAAACATAACTTTTGATATTTTTTTCATGAAAATGTTAATATTTCAATATTAAAAGCAATTATCGGATAATGAATTTTATTGTTTAAAAATCATATAAAGGTGATTTTAAAGTATTAAAAATACTTTGTGATATTATAAATATATTATAATATTATGACATGTATTTCATTAATATTTGATAATAAATAAATATTAATGATAAAGGAATTAAGTGATATTTAATAAATTTAAATACGCTATTAATGATTCTAATATTGGAGATCTATATTACTAATATCAGGTCTTCGGATAAAGCGTTATAAATTACGTTGCGGTAATCAATGGTTCAGGAAAATTTGTTTTTACTTAATTCTATTAAGAGTTGTTTTATTTAGATATGTTTATGGATAATCATTGATGATTGTCATTGTAGAATTGTACTATGTACATATTGCATGTATAAGTCAGGTATGAAAGCTTGATCACCTTTATTACCCTTTGGTCCAGATATATTTGTTCATGTTATATACGTGTTCAGTCAAAAGTTTGTCACTGCTAGTTCACAATTATATTGTTGAATTATAGCCAGCTTATTATTCAGATTCTTTCAATCATGATATATCGTTAAATTATTGAACTTAAACTTGTCAGGCAACTTTTATGCTCACCCTTGTTATATCATAGTAAACATTGCTGATTAAGACGAATGTGTCGGATACAAGAAAAGGTTAAAGACAATTCCAACTTAAAGTTAATGTGTACGATTAGAGTTGTAAATAGTATTATATTATATTAATGTTATTGTAAGTTAAGTAAGTTATGTATTGTGTATAAGCTAAGGTTACTCGACATTGGGGAAAAGTGTGTAAGCTTATTGTATAAACAATTTATGTTTATATCTTTCGCAAAAATAGTAATAGTTGTATAGAATGATCGAACCGGATCCGCGGTGATTCGGGACCTCGGATTCGGGCTCCTCACAGTTAGTATCAAAGATGTAGGTTATTAACCTTAGGTATGAATACCTGAGACTAATAACCGCAGTGATTAAGATAAGATCTAACTCACATAGAGTTAGTCGGTCGGTAAGAATCAAAGACGAATCTCAGCGAGTTATAAAGATACAGAGTTCCCTAACTCTGATAATAAAGTTGAACAATAGTGATGAATAGATCAAGTCTAAAAGTCTAAAAGTGCAGGGATTAGAAGATCGTAAAACAAAACGATCAAGACATAGAAATGAATCATAATATATATGATGAGATCACCCCATGATCGGATAAGGTAATAGTATGGAGAGGAATCAAGCGAATGATTGAAAAGTTTACAGCAAGATTGCTGGGTGTCAGTTGTACTATGAATTAGTACAGATTTAGGAAATGATTATGAATACGAGTTAAATAAAATTCGTATTGAGAAGGGAGTTAAGATTAGGTGGGGATTTCAATTGAGGGCTCGTGTCAGTAGCTGAGTTGTATGATTCCTTGTGTGGGCGGGGAATTGTACTTGGTGTAAAAACTACTTAGTTCTGGCAATGAAAATCATTAAAATGTTTATGTCGCGCTATTTGGTATACTCATGTTAAGAGGGTGATTCATTTCTTATGTGTAGAACATAAAGATAGGTTATAGGTAGAGAATATAAGGTTAAGTACGAGTTCTTAAAACTCATACCTATGTGACATTCTTGACTCATAGTTATATAAATTGTTTATGAACCCCTTAGCGAATGGACGCCAAAGGTCTGACTAGGACAAGTTCTTAAACTCATATGATTGTGGCAAGTAAATGAACTCATAAGTGTGGTTTGACGAACTGGGTATAGTTGTGTGTAAATGGAGTATTGAGGATAGTAAGAATAGATAGACTGTTTAAGTAACTGATTATTAAGTGGAGACATAAGTTTTCCCAAAACTCCTAGCTATGTTAAACTTCAAAATTTTAACATCAAGCTAAATACGCACTATGTGCTTTTGAAAAAAAAAATAGACTCATAATCATTTTTTAAACGGTTTAAAGTATAGTCTATGCTACTTATTTTAGCTAGACGCAAATGATTTGAAATATCAAAATATCTTTTATTTATCACTCATGTACCATGTAACCTGGTGCAGAGATTATAATAGTTGATAGAGTTGTAAATACAGGAATACTTAGTACGAATTCAATCTGAAAATCATTATTCCACTATTGTATGATGTGTTATGACAAAGTCACTCGATGGCGGCATCCTCAAATGGACTGTTAATACAGTACGACATCATGACGTCATTCTCAAAAATATTTTCAAAATTTTAATTTGCCAACGGGATTTGGCTACACTTAAAGAATTCAATTGAATTGAATTATTGATATGAGTCTACGCTATTCGATTCAGCTACACTAATGTTATGAAAAATCTAAGTGTTCATTGAAAGAAATTTCCCGAACCAAATTATTTTGGTGTGGAATCCAATAAGACTGAGGTAAAAGGTTATGCGCCCAAGGCGGATAAGAGGAATAAATTGTTCCGACCAGTAGTACTTGGCCAGTACAGGGCATATCGAGCTAATCACCCTTTATGTCTATAAGTTATGACGGTTTGCTGATGAATTTCCATAAAACCTTTGCAAAAATGACAGACAAATAGTCTATATGACTCTTCAGCAAAATTTAAATTTTTTTACTCTTGTGAAAGGTGTATTGGGTAGCAGGTGATGATGATATTGAATAGTATATGGTGTAAGGTTAATTTCGGGGATGAAAGTTTTAGAAGAATGGGTGAATTCAATGTTCATGGGGTAATCCAATTCATCCTTAGGCAAATCTAAATTCTTGGAAAAGTCATCGAATATAAAGGAACAAGTAGCACCCGAATCAAATAAAATATAAACATTAATTTTATTGATCGGAATGATACCTGACACCACATCATGGGATTGAACTGCATCTTGCACCTTCATGTTGAAAGTCCTAGTGATCAGTCAGTTTGTAGCGGTTGGTCCAGTGATGGTTAAGGCATTTCCACTGTTGTTTCCCCGGTTTCCTCTTGATCTTGACCCTCCCGATCCATTCATGGGACAATCTCTTACTAGATGGTCCTTTAAACCACAAGTGAAATAAGCACTCTTCTTTGGGTTTGGACAGTTTGGTGCTATGTGGCCTTCCTAACCACAATTATAGCACACTCTTTTTCCTTTCATACAAACTCCCAGATGGGCTTTCCTGTAGGTTGGGCATGCTTCGATTCTTTTCTTCTGACTACCTTGTTGATTCCCTGATGATGTGTTGTCATTCCATCTTTTCTTCTGATTAAAATTTCCACCTCCTGTGCCACTTCCACTAACCTTGTTATTTCCCTCAACTTCACTCTTCTTCTTTTTCTTCTTCTTCTAATCTTGATTGTACTTGGTCACCGCATCGTTTCCACCTTCAGCGAGGATGGCCTTTTCCAGTACTCCAGCAAACGTGTTTAGCTGAAACATTGATACCTTGCTGTACACCCAAGGCTTTAGTCCTTGTTCGAATCTTCTGGCTTTTCTTTCGTCCGTGTGTACTTGATAAGGGGCAAACCTCGACAACTCGTTAAATCTAGTTGCGTAATCAGGTACAATCATATTCCCCTGCTTCAATTCCAGAAATTTAACCTCCATCTGGTTCTGTGAGCTGGTTGGGAAGTACATCTCAAAAAACATTTCTTTAAATCTCTCCCAAGTAATTACACCTTCACCTCCACGAACTTTGTTTGCTTGCCACCAATAGCTAGCTTCGAACTTCAGCATAAATGTTGCAAAAGCGGTCTTCTGGTCTTCTCTAACCCTAGCAACATCGAAAACCTTCTCCATTTCCATAACCCACGTTTGAGCCTCGATCGGGTTCATGGAACCTTTAAATTCTGCCAGTCCTACCGCCTTGAAATCTTTAAACGTAGTATTTGGTGGAGCTTGAGGTTGATTATTCATTGCTCCAGTCAGTAAGTTAACCAACTGTTGCACGGGATTAGCATTGTTATTATTGTTGTTATTTGTTGACTCTTCCTGAGCTGGTTGACGTTCTTGTCTTCTTCTGGGCGGCATATTTCTGTTAAGAATAATATATGCTTATTAAATCTCTAGTAAATTCTCTAAATAGTTAAGAATTAACTCAACAATTTAATATAATCATTTAACACATCATCTCTAACAACTTAATATATTTAATCCAAACTAAAAGTTTACATCAAACGATAGCATAACTGCTATTTACATCCACCATCCTGAGATAAAGAATTCACAGGATTTAAATATTAAAATATTCCTTCGTTCATAAACATATCGGAATTTACATATAAAAATTAACTAAGTCTTTCACATAATTAAACAAATTATATCACTGTCTGTCAAGGTGCTGAATAGCCTTGCCACGCTCCTCTTCCATGATATGAGACATCGTCCTGCGATCCAGCATATACGATGGAAGTCCTTCGAACTGGATGGGGTACCTCAAAACTTGATCCTGGGCCTCATCCATTGCATGATTAAGTTTAGAGTATGTCTCTCCAAGATTTGCCTTCTTTGCACGACCATCCTCTTCCGTAGGATCAGCACGACGTGACTCTTTTACCCAGCCCTCTTCTGCTATGGCAAGCCTCTCTGAACTCTTTTTCAGGTCCTTCTTCAACTTTTCTATCTCTGCGGTCTTAACTTTGATTTGACCTTTCTTATGGACCAAATCCCATTCTACATTTTCCAGTCATGAGTGAAGAGTCAAAATCTCCCTCTCCTTCTGCTCGAGAGTAATCTGCTGAATAATAGCTCGCTCAGTCAGATCCTGCACCTCATCTCGTAACACGTTACGGTCGTATAATGTGTTGTACATCTCAGCATCGATGGAATGCTGTGGAAACTCCTCTTCTTCCTCTTCCTCATCAAATTCCTCCTCAGGATCCTCCTCAGGATCTGTCTTAGGTTTATGCTCCTGACCAACAACGGTTATCAATGGAGATGACTCCCTCTGTACCAATTGTTCCCTAACGACATGAATGTCTCTGGGCTCCTCCTCTGTAGGTACTATAGGTACTCGGGGTTCCTCCTTCCCTGCTCGACTAGTTCCTCCAACGTCAGACATCCTGACAACAAAATTTTGAGTTTTAGTTACTAAGTCACACTAGTGAGCACATAATTTAACACATAAGCACATAAAGTCTTTTATTATCTTTAATGAATTATAAAAATTCATTTCCTAGAACTCGATAAGAGTTTTCCATCACTATGTTCTTTCTATAAGGCTACTACCTAAGGTTATTCCCCCACCTAAGGTTCATACCCTACAGGTTTGATACCAACTTGTGACACCCCCTGTAACGCCCCGAAATCCGGTCTATCTTCATACCCGAATTCCGTACATCACGAGTACATCATTCATCCAACATACATCATTATATAATGCAATATAACGACATACACTCTCAAATCCCAGGTTCTGGAACCTTATGACCACTTTTATTACAAATAATGATAAATACATTATTCATTTCTTCTTACAAGAGTGACTTTTATCCGCCACCAAGGATACATAACAGTTCATTAAACTAGTCTATAATTAAATTCTATCTTTTTATATTACAAGTCTTCACTTGATCTTCTCGCTCATTCACCTTCTGAATGGTACTGCATCTGGATACCGTCAGCTTGATCTTTACGGGATCCTTAAGTTCTTCTAACCTTGTTTGCTGAAAATTGCTTTTCATTTAAAGCAAGTGTGAGCATTCAATTGCCCAGCAAGTCATAACAGTTGAACAAACAACTTCAGAATTAAAACATTTCCTTAGAAATTCTATAACCGAACAAAGGTTGTGAAGCAACTTGAATAATAGGAATAGTCTCGATTCCTATCATCTTAAAACATCAATCGTTTTCTCTTTGAAATACTTTCATCCCTCTACCTTTTTCATACACATCCTGTCTGGATAGAATCATTAGCACAGACTTAACAATAACGATTCATATATAAACAGAACATACTTGTATTAAACAACTCAATCACAGAATAATTCATATCATAGAAACACCGAAGTGTTCAAATTGTGGCTCAAAGCCTCATACATTCTAACACCTTGTACATACATTGCACATACGCACATAGACAAGACTTCTCAAGTACAACATCTGAGAAGTTTAAGAAACTAACATTCATGCAATATGAATGATGTTAGGAAACTTGCCTTACGCCCGGCTACATCTTACGCTGAGCTGCTCATTTCAATTCCTATATCACACACATATGGAGAAAACATAAACACCAATTTGTCATATATTGAACTTACGTCATTGGTTTACTTAATTTTACTTCTTAGGGTTCGCGTTCTTGCAATATAAGTATACGTGACTAACTTCCTTTACCAGTTTATGGTTTTATGACATACGAAGATGTCTTACTCATACGTTCATCATCTTGGATGATTTATATTCTTATCTTCTTCTTATAACTTCTCTAGGACTCAGCACACATCGCGTCTCTGCTAGTAGTCCATATGGTACTCTGAGTGGTTTCCCACAAACAACCAACAAACAAGTTCCCGTCTCATCTACACTGCCATCAAAGTGAGTTAGATTGGTTGCCAGTTTTGTATATACCTTCGCTCTCTGAAGGAATTGTTTAGCCCAGCTCCCATATGTCAACCATCAAAGGTTACGATTGTACCACAAGCTAACTTCTCTTAACTTATACGAACTATTATAATGTTCGATTAAGTCAATTTCTTATTCCTTACGGCTTTTTAATAACTAAATGTCATCCCTCCGGATTCATTCTTTATCAAATCATATTCGGCTCTCATTAATCTTATTACCGTTCATTACGGTTTTCTAAATAATTCATATAATATTTAATACTTTCGTTATCCATTATATGAACCCCATGTTCATTACTCGTTCTTAGTGTCAAAGCCATACCGATCATTGTATGCTAAGACCAAGCGTCCATCGCAACGACGTTGCATTCACAATGTCTATACGCTTCACATTTATCTCTCATTATCATGATATAACATTGAAATGTTATTCATTACCCTCGTCACTCAACGTCTAAGGAATCACAACCATAGCAATCCCTCACGTTCGTTTATTGCGACTACGGTCCCCGGATATCGGTTACGTAATCCCGTGATTAAATTCTTTGTTATGTAATCTCATTTAATCTATATATTCAACCTTTAATAAAGGTTTACATCACTTGATTAAGTGTTACATTAGTTGAATATTATATTCTTTATCGTCCCTTACATTTCCCCCAAGAGCTGAGCAGTTAAAAGCTCCTCTCTAGATTTTTTTTTCTCAACACCGGCGCTGCGGCGCCACTCCCTTCTTTATTCCTCGCACTGCAGCGCGAGCTTGCAGTACCCGGCTCCCTGGTCTGGTGCTGCAGTGCCACCTTACAAGGCATGGTTGGCGCCGTGGCGCCAAGCCCTAATTCTTGAAAAATTCTTCTAAGTCTTTGATCATTCTGAGACGCTTACTTCTCACTTCCATAACTTATTTGTTATAACTCGGAATGAGGTCGTTCCAAAGCCATTCTCTTCCTTATCTTACGTACTTCAATACCCCTCGAATAGAACTTTGTTCTGAATCCATTAACATGCCATTCGATTGGCTTAATCTTCACCCTTCGTTCATTTTTACACTTTTAACGCTCTTCGTTCGTTCGTCCGTAATTCGGTCATCCAAACTCGAAACTCTCTCGTTCTTGAGTCCATGACTCACATTTTCTACATTTTCTTACTTTCCTATGAAACCCTACCCACTCGGTTTCATTTACTAACTTTTTAATTCTCGTTCGTCTTTTACAAAAATTTCGCCATAACCTTGTTATAGCTAAGTTTTAATCAGTTCTTCATGAACGTTTATACCGATCCTAACCAAGCAAGAAGCAACTAACTTATACACGATGGTTTTAAACTTGTCCATCAACAACAATTAAACTATAATTGTTTTAAATTTGTCATTCAACAACGTTCTTCGTGTTCGTCGTGTGTTCTTCGTGTTCTTCGTTCGTTCTTCATTTTAATCGATATTTTGGATTACGATTCCACTTTTTATTGAAATTTGATGTTATAGAACATTATTCCTTACTTAATTCACCTACTCATTCATAATATTTATTTGGATCGCTCCAAATCCTCACGAGTCTTATACTTCCTTAAGAAATTTTCAAACTAAACTTCTTATTCTTATTTCTTTATTTTCTCATGATTTCAACCATATGAAATCATTACTAACATCTTTTACTCCTTATTATCATTAAGTTATGTTTTAAACATATTAAACTTAAAGAAAATATTAGAAGAAACTAGGGTTCGGATTACCGTTCTTCTTTATTTCTCTTCCGTTATACAAAGCCGGCGATTTGCGAGCTTTTCTATTTCTCGATCACTTTTGATCCGAGCATTCATGCTCATGTCCTTCCTTCTCCCTCCCATCCGAGCTCTCTCTCTCTCTCTCAAGTTCTAGGATTTTCAAAATCCTAGAAAATAAAAATTTAGCTTTCTATTTATAGATTTTCAAAGCTAGGCAGTTTAGTCATTTCGCCCCCCTTAACCTCCTCCAAGACTTAGTCAAAAAGTTTACTTGGTGGACAAGTGGCTGCCCCTCTTGCCCCATGGGTCATCCCATGGGTTGCCCCATTGGTTATTACCCAACCGTTTATCCATCGGTTCGATCCGCGGTTTCTTTTCTTAGTTTGGGCCTTAACCATAATTCTTCTTGGGCCTAACTAGGGCTTAAATTCCCAAAGCGTTGGGCTTAACATAATCCAAGTCTAATTAGATTCTACAAAGTCCATGAACTCAAAGTCCATTAAGACTAATCGTATTCTACGCATTCTATTCTCGTATTCTCGTAATCTCTTCGTATATTATTCGTACGATATTCGTATTATATGTCGTAATAATCTTCGTACTATCCTCGTATAATACTTCATATCATACTCATATCTCTCACGCATAATAACCCTAATTATTATACGTGATCATAAAATTCTCGGAACTCACTTTTCCTAACCCTTAGATTTTGAGTCCGTAGGCGAAAACTTTATTTTTTTGCCATAACTGAAATATTATTGAATATTCCATTACGTCTCAGAATTAAATGTAATCTATCACTTCTCAGAATTTTAAAATAAATCTCCGAGCAGAAACAGATGAATAGTGCCTATTTTGTCTTTTTCCTAGAAAATATTTTTTCCCGAAAAACTTTTGTTTTCCTCCTGAAAATTCTTATTCACTCAATCTAGCTCGTAGCCAGAATACTCTCGATTTATAATCATCTTAGGTTATAGAACGATTAATAAACACATAGCACATAATAATATTAATAAAAATTCCTTTTATTAATAACTAATTCTTTAAACTTAAATTCTGGACAACCCGAATTTCCGGGTCGTCACACCCCCAAATCCAGGTACTTCAATTCCACAGGATTTAGTGTTCACTGTACAAATATCATCTATCTATCTACCCATAATAAATGCAAACCATGCAATAGATAGAAATAAAATCTTCCCCTTAAGGGTTACAACATCCGAATAATAATACAATCCCAGGGTAAACTAACCTTAAACATCTCTGCGGAAATATAAACAATAAGTCTTAAGTAACATCAATTCTAATTACATCACATAAATAATCAGTCTTCATTACTTGTTAAGCTTGCCCTTGCCTTTACTAGTGGAAGGTTCGTCTGCTCTTTCGTTCTTAACTGCAATGTTATTATTACGCAAGAGTGAGCACGATTTCCCACAGTATAACAATATAATAATGAATAATAACATGCGAGAGAAATAATAACTTCTGAAATAAAAGCTCAACTTCTGAATCAAGAATGAATAACAAGAATCCAAAGATTTCTGAGGGTCATAAGATCTTGAACTATGTCCTAGGTTATCAAGGGTTATAATTGAAACCTTTAACAGTCATAAGACTATGGACCTTTCTACTCGTACTTAGGGGGATCAGCCCTTAGTATCATACTGTGCACAATATCTTAACACTAACGCATAAGTAAATCCCTTTGCAGGGTTGTTCATCTCAATTTGACATTCGAGTCCGCACCAAAGGAAGTTTGGTTAGGATAATTCAATAAGGGTTCTGAAATTTAGAATGTTCATCAACTAAGGACTAGTTGAATCAATAAAGTTCACTAGTCTAATAAGGTTCAACAATAATCATATTCGATTTGAATAATAATCTCAAGAAGTATACAATAGGACAATTATTGTATAACTGAATCATGCTTTGAAAAGATAATCAATCTTTAATATAACATTTGAACTTGAATAATAGTAATGATAATTTACTCGAGGTAAATAATAAAATTAAACAATAATGACAAGTAGGGTTAGGAAACTTGCCTCGTGCATAGATTACACTTTAACTAAGCATGTTCTTTGAATTTAATCCTACATACCATTCACATTTACAATACCAGTTAATTATGACTTAACTAATTATCATAAACTCGTTCTTTTGTCTAATTCGAATATTGACTATACTTAGTCAAATTACCACTTTGTCACATAATTTACACATCATGAATAACAAGCTAATTATATATTCAATAAATCAATCCACATGTAATTATGTTATTTACATGCTAAGTATCTATTTTAACATCTCATTATACTTATAACATAATTTTATGTTCATTACATTAAATTAACATCACATTCATGGACTTAAACACTTTAAAATTTTCGTTTCTGAACTTTCTGGAGAGTGGCGCTACGGCGCCACTTTTGTAGTAAGGCTTCGCGCTGCGACGCAGGAAAAAGGTAGGCAGCTGGCGCTTACCAGTTGCAAAAATGGCAGTTCGCGAAAAATCGCAGAACATGCCAATTTCTATCAATTTCTTAATTTCTACATGAATTTAGACATATCCACATGATATAATTCATACATAATCATTACCCATCATTTACATAATGATTTTAACCAATCTAAACACTTAATTACAGAATTAAAATCTATAATTTTCACTGTTCTTGATGTTCTTGAAGGTTTTGAACATAAATCATAAAAATTAACACTACGGATTCGTTATAACACCGAATCCTTTCATTTAAGGTTTGGCCTCTTCATATTAATATGCATAATAATATACGAGTATAAATTTTACAAAATCATTTATGTTTGACACATTAAAATTACGTATAAGGGCCATATGGCCAAAACCCATACTCTGTAAGTTTTGATCAATATATACGATGTATTTTAATGAAACGGATGATATGGTTTATGAAATATATATAATTAAATACAATATGGTAACATTTAACACATATACAACACATAATTCATGCCCTTTATAAATACAGAGACCAGAAAACTTGAAAGCCATTTTCATAAAACTTAAACAACGTAACTTTAAAATTTTGGGAAGGAATAGATTACCCTGAGTGTGAGGAATAGATTAGAAGACTCAAATGTTTTCTTAAATTCTCCTCTTTCAATCTCTTTTTCAATATCTTAATTCTCTCTGAAAATTCTCAAACACTCTCTCTCTCTCTGAATATTTCTTAGACTTCGTAATAATGAAGGAGAGAATACGTATAAAGGAAAGAACGGATGCGCACTAAGGTCAGTTAACCCAATCATGGGTAATGTAATAGCCCCGAATTCGGGCTCCAAATCGCCGCGGATTCGGTACACTAATTCTTTCACTAATTGCGGAAGATATAAACATAAATTGTTTATACAATACCTTACACACTATTCCCCAAGGTCGAGTAACCTTAACCTAATACACATTTCATAAAATATCTATTACACAACAATATTTATCAAATACGCTATTACAAACTAGCTGCACTTTATATCCCAAGCTGAACTTGGCTTTAATCGTTTCCTGTATCCGAACGCATTCGCCTTATCTGCAATGTTTTATCATGATATAGCAAGGGTGTGCATGAAAGTTGCCCAGCAAGTTTTTATACAATAATATAACGATATATCATGATAGAAGAGTATGAATAATGGGCTTGCTATAATTCATCAATATAATTGAGAACTAGCACGAACAAATTTTTGACTGAACAACTATTAAACATGAACAAACATTTCTGAACCAACTGGTAATGAAGGTGATCAGCCTTTCATACCTGACTTATACATGCAAGATGTACAAAATACAATTTTCGTGGCAATCAGCAATGATTAACCATAAGCTTGAATAAAACACTCTTATTAGAGTTAAGTACAAAGAAACTTGCCTGAACCGTTGATTAGTTTGGGAGAAAATGGCTGTTAAAAACTGTCCATCTAACAGTTTTTCTTATCTTTGAATAGTTTGGGAGAAATCCCATAACTTGTTCAATATTCAACCTAATTAAGTAATTCCAAAGGAATTTTATCCCTAACACATATATCTAGCTCCACAAACTGACCATACTCGAAAATTCAAAGTAGAATGAGAGATAAGATCATTTCCATATCATGCTTGGTTTCTCCAAAAATTTTGTTTTTCGCAGTTTTGATCAAGCTTCTTCCGAACGTCATAACTACTTCATCCGGAGTCGGAATTAGTCCGTTCCAGAGTCTATGGAAAGCTTATTTAGTGTACTACAACATATCACAAGTCCATAATTTTTAGAGCACCCTAACAAATCCGGAATTTTCCTTTTAGAGACAGCAGTCCACTCGATTTTTTTTTCTTTAAAGTTTGAAAACTGTTTTGCTTTTCTTGTTTTGATTAAACTTTTAATACTCAAAATAGTTAGATCTAAGCATAACACACCATTTAACAAGTAGATCTATAGTTCTCATGTTCAAGATCATAAACTTCATGGTTCAAAATAACCAAAAATCAAATACATAAACTAGTTAGGATTTTATACCTTTTGTGATAATCCTCTTGATTTTGATTTCTGATCCGCATGATCTGTTATTGATGTGTTTTTACACGATCCTAACTTGGTTTCTCACAATTTCACACTCCAAGATCCGAAATATAGAGAGAGATGGGACTTGGTTGTTTTGCAAAATAAAATGGAGCTTTTCTCTCTCTTTCTAGTCTTTTAAATTGATACAATGTATCTATACATTACAAGGTGGCATGCTAGATATAAAAGTCAATGCCAAGGTACGTTTAGGTTTAGGGTTGGTGAACAACCAAAGGTAATGCAAGATTTGCACTCCAACTTAATTAAATACAAGAGGGTCATTTTGGACTTTTCCTTTTATTTTTAGAATTTCCATTTGTTGCAAACCCTTAGGGTTTAGGTTTTGAGCAATCTAGGATTTAGGGTTTGAAAAACTCTTAGGGTTTAGGTTAGGGTTAGGGTTAGTTCACCCACCCAAGATCATGACAAGATCTACACTCAACTTATTAAAAAATGTGACAAAATAGTATAAATGACATTTTCTTTTATTTCTAGTCTTGCCACTTGACCCAATATCTTCCAATATCTCTTAGATTGTTTGAAATCTTGGTGAAATAAGGTGGCTTCTTTATGCATTTGACACCTAGCATTCTTGTACATATCTTTACAAATTGTGGCTCAATTTATTACATGTCACCCTCTCTTTTCTTCCCTTCCATGACCGGCCATGTAGCATTACTAGATCCCACTAATTCTTGCTCTTTCTCTCCCACACTAACCACTAAAGCTTTGCTTGCAAGAATGTCCATAAGTATTGGCAAAATAATAAGATGACACATAAGAGGAGTAGGTGGGAGTTGGTGGATAGTTGGTGGAGAGTTGGTGGAAGAATTGGTAACCAACTTTAGACAAATAAAATACCAAAATAAATCTTAGTCACATGCTCAATCTTTCCTCCTTTTTCCTTCTCTATCCACCGACCATGTAAATCAATCATAGTCCAACACTTTTACTAATATCAGATGTCCATCATGCCCTTCCTTCAATTCGGCTTATCAATAACAATATTCGAGCTACTCAATTAATGTATTGCTTGGGTCTCTAACTAATTTCATTGGCCAACACTTGGCCTATAAAATATATATAATCCAATACCTTAAATTCTTATCCAACCCAAATAATGTAATTAGGGTTTTTACTTCCTCAATTATAACACAAATCCTTACTCATGCACACTTATTTCCTTAACTCAATTAGACTTGCTATAATTAGGTTATAAAATTAATCATTTGAGATATATAAAATAAATCTCGTAGAATTAGTAAGTATCCTAAATACCACAATTCTCTTTTTCCAGAACCCTTAAGTTATTAAATCTTTCATTCCTAATATATAATTAGGGTTACACTAGTTTCTTTTGTTTGTTTATATAATAAACAAATATAAACCATCACATAATGTTCATATTCCTTACACACAACTTTTTAACCCTTAGGGTTTAATACTCCGTATTAGGATTCCCAAATTAGGGTTTAAATTCTCGATACTGAAATTAGGGTTTCTGAACATATCGCTAGAGTTTTCTAACTTAATCACCATATTCATAAAATGAATTTAGGGTTTCGGATTCCCGGAACAGAAACTAGGGTTTCCAGAACCGATTTCTAGAGTTTCTTATTAGACGTTAGGGTTTTCGAACTGAACGTTGTCGTTCTTAATATACGATTAGGGTTTGACACATATATAATTAGTATGGTCAACCCATGACCCTTAACCACATTTAGTACACATACATATTCACATAAATCTTTAATCCTGAATAATTCACCTATATCCTTCACGGAATTTTGAAATCCTCAAAATTCAATCCCAATAACATCAAACGCATACACTCATTTCTTGTCTAGGTCTATTATTTAACCTTAAATCAATCATTTAAGATTTTCATAAATTTTCTAATTTCTCGGGTTGTCACATTCACCCCTCCTAAGAATTTCGTCACCGAAATTCACCTTACACCTTACACCGTGCACCTTACACCATTCACACATATTTCACATGCTACCCAATACACCACTCACAAGGGTAAAAAAATTTAAAACTGTGCTGAGGAATCATATAGACTGTTTGTTTTTCATTTTCGCAAAGGTTTTATGGAAATTCATCCGCAAACCGTCATTACTTACGGACACAAAGGGTGATTAGCTCGATATGCCCTGTACTGGTCAAGTACTGCTGGTCGGAACAATTTGTTCCTCTTATCCGCCTTAGGCGCACAAAATTTCTTACCTCAGTCTTATTTGATTCCACAGCAAAACAATTGGGTTCAAGAAATTTCTTTCAATAACCACTTGGAGTTTTTGAAAACATTTTTTTTAGAATGACGTCATGATGCCGCACTGTATTTAACAGTTCGTTGAGGATTTCGTCATTTTGTGACTTTGTTATACTACATCATATTATAGTGGGTTGACGATCCTTAGATTACATCCAGCACCAAGTAATTCTGCATTGATAACTCCATCATTTTTATCATCTCTGCACCAGGTTACATGGTACATAAGTGATTAATAAAAAAAAATTTTAAAAGGCACATATTGCGTATTTAGCTTGATGTCAAAAATTTGAAGTTTAGCATAGCTAGGGTTTAGGAAAACCTAAATCTCCACTAATGATCATTTGCTTAACAATCTATATGTTCCTATAATCCTTAAAACTCGATTCACACACAACTATACCCAGTTCATAAAGCCACACTTATGAGTTCATAACCTGGCCACAATTATATGAGTTTAAGAACTTTCCTAGATAGACCTTTGGCGTCCATTCGCTGAGGGGCTCATAAACATTTCATATTACTATAAGTCAAGAATGTCACATAAGTATGAGTTCTAAGAACTCGTACTTAATCTTATATTCTCTACCTATGACCTATTTATCTATATATAATAACTAGCGTGACACAACATTTCAATTATTACCAATGCCACCAACTAAGTAGTTTTTACAACAAGTACAATTCCCCGCCCATACAAGGAATCATACAACTCAGTTGCTGACATGAGTCCTCATTGAAATCCCCACCTAATCTTAACCCCCTTTTTCAATACGAATTCAATTCGTATTCAAAATCCATAACTCTTTTATGAGTTTTCATAGTACCATTTTATAGTACAACTTTCACACAGCATCTTGCTGTAAACTTTTCAATCATTAGATTGATTCTTTCTGACTGTCATAACCTTATCAGATCACGGGGTGATCTCATCATATATATTATGATTCAATTCTATGAATTGATCGTTTTGTTTTACGATCTCCAATTCCTGCACTTTCAGTCTTTTAGACTCGATCTATTCACCATTACTGTTCAACTTTATTATCAGAGTTAGGGAACTCTGTGCTTTACACTCGCCGAGGTTCATCTTTGAATCTTATTGACCAACTAACTCTATGTGAGTAAGATCTTATCCTAATCATTGCGGTTATTGGTCTCAGGTATTCCTACCTAAGCTTCATAACCAACAACTCTGATACCATCTATAATAGCCCCGAATCCGGGCCACAAATCGCCGCGGATTCGGTACACTAATTCTTTCACTAATTGCGGAAGATATAAACATAAATTATTTATACAATACCTTACACACTATTCGCCAAGGTCGAGTAACCTTAACCTAATACACATTTCATAAAATATCTATTACACAATAATATTTATCAAATACGCTATTACAAACTAGCTGCACTTTATATCCCAAGCTAAACTTGGCTTTAATCGTTTCATGTATCCGAACGCATTCGCCTTATCTGCAATGTTTTATCATGATATAGCAAGGATGAGCATGAAAGTTGCCCAGCAAGTTAATATACAATAATATAACGATATATCATGATTGAAGAGTATGGATAATGGGCTTGCTATAATTCATCAATATTATTGAGAACTAGCACGAACAAATTTTTGACTGAACAACTATTATACATGAACAAACATTTCTGAACCAACTGGTAATGAAGGTGATCAGCCTTTCATACCTGACTTATACATGCAAGATGTACAGAATACAATTTTCGTGGCAATCAGCAATGATTAACCATAAGCTTGAATAAACACTCTTATTAGAGTTAAGTACAAAGAAACTTGCCTGAACCGTTGATTACCGCAACGCAATTTAATAACGCTTTACCCCGAAAACCTAATATTAGTAATATAGATCTCGAATAATTAGAATAATATCATCACAGTATAATACTGTTATATTTATATCCACAAAATAACCTAAACATATAGCACATAATCCTATCAGTCTATAATACACATAAGACTTAGCATTAAATTAGACTATTAAGTTTGAGTTGATACCGACACAATTTTATCATCGTATATTAAAGTGTCTAGCATTTAAACATGTAGTTAAGTATTAGTCATTACGCTTAAGTCTTAATGTTATTGTTATACTTTGATAATCTTTTCATCATTTCATAACTTATACATATAAGTTTTCCATTTTCATGATATCTTAGTAAGCAAGATAACCTTTCATTAAATTGAAATATCATTTCATTAAATCAGATTTCATTTCAGTATCCTGAAGTTACTATTTCAGCAGACCAAATCATTTTAGCAACCTGAATTCCATTTCAGCAACCTGAATTCACTATTCTTCTTCACGAAAATTCCAAATCAACTTATTATTTTTCTATCCTTTGGTCAAACATATATACATGTATTTCATACACAAAAATTATTTTTCCATAATTTTCCAACTTCCTTTGATATTTTTTCCAAAATTAATTCTAGTGCGTAGCTTAAGAAATTAGCTACCTCGTGCTTAACTCCAAACATTCCCATCTCTTGGTATAACCTTATATATGTTAACGTGATGCTGCATTTTAAATTTCGTGGCAATCTGAGTTGTAGAACTCCGTTTATAGTGATTTCCGTCAGAAAATCACAAAAAATTAGAACGGTCATAAAATCTATAACTCCGATTAATGATCCGTCAATTTTGTTGGATTCGTATCTTTCCGAACTACAGTTTTCATCTATCACAATCCATATTTGGACATGTTAAGATCCCGGAATTTAGCCCGGAAATGGCTGTTAAAAACTTTCCTTCTAACAGTTTTTCTTATCTTTGAATAGTTTGGGAGAAATCCCATAACTTGTTCAATATTAAACCTAATTAAGTAATTCCAAAGGAATTTTATCCCTAACACATATATCTAGATCCACAAACTGACCATACTCGAAAATTCAAAGTAGAATGAGAGATAAGATCATTTCCATATCATGTTTGGTTTCTCCAAAAATTTTGTTTTTCGCAGTTTTGATCATGCTTCTTCCGAACGTCATAACTACTTCATCCGGAGTCGGAATTAGTCCGTTCCGGAGTCTATGGAAAGCTTATTTAGTGTACTACAACATATCACAAGTCCAGAATTTTTAGAGCACCCTAACAAATCCGGAATTTTACTTTTAGAGACAGCAGTCCACTAGATTTTGTTTTCTTTAAGGTTTGAAAACTGTTTTGCTTTTCTTGTTTTGATTAAACTTTTAATACTCAAAATAGTTAGATCTAAGCATAACACATCATTTAACAAGTAGATCTATAGTTCTTATGTTCAAGATCATAAACTTCATGGTTCAAAATAACCAAAAATCAAATACATAAACTAGTTAGGATTTTATACCTTTTGTGATAATCCTCTTGATTTTGATTTCTGATCCGCATGATCTGTTATTGATTTGTTTTTACACGATCCTAACTTGGTTTCTCACAATTTCACACTCCAAGATCCGAAATATAGAGAGAGATGGGACTTGGTTGTTTTGCAAAATAAAATGGAGCTTTTCTCTCTCTTTCTAGTCTTTTAAATTGATACAATGTATCTATACATTGCAAGGTGGCATGCTAGATATAAAAGTCACATGCCAAGGTAGGTTTAGGTTTAGGGTTGGTGAACAACCAAAGGTAATGCAAGATTTGCACTCCAACTTAATTAAATACAAGAGGGTCATTTTGGACTTTTCCTTTTATTTCTAGAATTTCTATTTGTTGCAAACCCTTAGGGTTTAGGTTTTGAGCAATCTAGGATTTAGAGTTTGAAAAACTCTTAGGGTTTAGGTTAGGGTTAGGGTTAGTTCACCCACCCAAGATCATGACAAGATCTACACTCAACTTATTAAAAAATGTGACAAAATTGTATAAATGACATTTCCTTTTATCTCTAGTCTTGCCACTTGACCCAATATCTTCCAATATCTCTTAGATTGTTTGAAATCTTGGTGAAATAAGGTGGCTTCTTTATGCATTTGACACCTAGCATTCTTGTACATATCTTTACAAATTGTGGCTCAATTTATTACATGCCACCCTCTCTTTTCTTCCCTTCCATAACCGGCCATGTAGCATTACTAGATCCCACTAATTCTTGCTCTTTCTCTCCCACACTAACCACTAAAGCTTTGTTTGCAAGAATGTCCATAAGTATTGGCAAAATAATAAGATGACACATAAGAGGAGTGGGTGGGAGTTGGTGGATAGTTGGTGGAGAGTTGGTGGAAGAGTTGGTAACCAACTTTAGACAAATAAAATACCAAAATAAATCTTAGTCACATGCTCAATCTTTCCTCCTTTTTCCTTATCTATCCACCGACCATGTAAATCAATCATAGTCCAACACTTTTACTAATATCATATGTCCATCATGCCCTTCCTTCAATTCGGCTTATCAATAACAATATTCGAGCTACTCAATTAATGTATTGCTTGGGCCTCTAACTAATTTCATTGGCCAACACTTGGACTATAAAATATATATAATCCAATACCTTAAATTCTTATCCAACGCAAATATTTTAATTAGGGTTTTTACTTCCTCAATTATAACACAAATCCTTACTCATGCACACTTATTTCCTTAACCTAATTAGACTTGCTATAATTAGGTTATAAAATTAATCATTTGAGATATATAAAATAAATCTCCTAGAATTAGTAAGTATCCTAAATACCACAATTCTCTTTTTCCATAACCCTTAAGTTATTAAATCTTTCATTCCTAATATATAATTAGGGTTACACTAGTTTCTTTTGTTTGTTTATATAATAAAAAAATATAAACCATCACATAATATTTATATTCCTTACACACAACTTTTTAACCCTTAGGGTTTAATACTCCGTATTAGGATTCCCAAATTAGGGTTTAAATTCTCGATACTGAAATTAGGGTTTCTGAACATATCGCTAGAGTTTTCTAACTTAATCACCATATTCATATCATGAATTTAGGGTTTCGGATTCCCGGAACAGAAACTAGGGTTTCCAGAACCGATTTCTAGAGTTTCTTATTAGACGTTAGGGTTTTCGAACTGAACGTTGTCGTTCTTAATATACGATTAGGGTTTAACACATATATAATTAGTATGGTCAACCCATGACCCTTAACCACATTTAGTACACATACATATTCACATAAATCTTTAATCCTGAATAATTCACCTATATCCTTCACCGAATTTTGAAATCCTCAAAATTCAATCCCAATAACATCAAACACATACACTCATTTCTTGTCTAGGTCTATTATTTAACCTTAAATCAATCATTTAAGATTTTCATAAATTATCTAATTTCTCAGGTTGTCACAGGTAACTGCTATCAACCACTACTAGGGCCTTGTTTGGCAAGCTTTAATTGATTCAATGTCATTTAATTTAATAAATGCTTTATAATATATTTTAAATTAATGTTACACTCCTTCATAAAATAATCAATATCTTAATTAATTTATTTTGAATAAAATATAATAATTTCTCATTAATTCACATAGTCACGTAATTGATTTTCTCATTAATTATTTATATCAAATTATTAAATCTCCAATTAATAATTAAATTAATTAAAATACATTAGGCTTATTAAATATTTCTTTAAATACAATAAGCTCACATAATGACATACTTCGATAATAAAAATTCTCCACATTAATTTAATAAATATAACACATATAATTAAATTAATCTACCACAATTGCATCAACTAATTATATAATCTAATAATTAAATCATCGAAAATATTTATTTACTTCAATAAATGTTAAAATTAAATTATAAAAATCTCGTTTGTCACATAACCTATCTGTGCGAATTACGCACGCCTGGTAAATTCTTCTGTTATTCCATTCTTTATTATTCTGTTGGAATAACCTGTCTATGTGGATTACCGCATGCATGGTGAATGATCCTTCATATTCATTCCTTATTAAATTGTGGAAATGATCTGTCTACGTGGATTATCGCATGGCGGGCAAAAATCTATTTGCGGTTTCATATATTATATTATACTCAGTTGGTTAAAGTTTTGGCTTCTATACTCCATAAAATTGGTGGAATATCCTTGATATTTACGCTTCATCCAGCATCCTTTCATGAAAATATTCTTCTGAGCATTCTTGAATTTTACTCCACAAAGAAGTATCATATTGACAATTTGGATGTTATTGATTTCTGGATAAATTAAAATTATTAATATTTAAAATTTATCCTTGAACTTGTTTTATTGAATTATTCTGTCATTGTCATCATCCTCATTCTTATATTGTGATTAAAGTCATCTTTGGCTTACGTATATAGATGGACTTGGTATGATTATGACCAGGGATTATTCGGTATAATCATAATCGTAATGTGACGAATGATGTGGTAAAAGTCCTCATTGGCCTGTAGTTCATTGTTGGACAGTTGTTGGTATGATTATGACCAGGGTTTATTCGGTATAATCATGACCTTTGATGATAACATGAATATCCTTGGCCGTGATGCAGGGATGATTCGATTTTATTTATTAAGCTGAGTCTGAGCGATAAAGTTGATGAAAAACTTTTTAAATCATAGAAGATAGTAGATTTTATGCTCTACTTGACTCTTCTAATGGATTGCTCGTTCCGCTGCAGTTAAACTTGTTGTCTATTATATTCTATCAGTTTAACATTGTTGAAGGCTAATGATAATTTGCTCTGTATTATCTTAGTCATAATATTTCTTACTGGGCTAATTGAGCTAACCCTTTCTTTCATTGTTCTCTTCAGGAAATGAGAACGTAGTCGGGACTAGTCGGGGAACGGAATGGTCCAGATGATAGTATTAGTAGTCCTCACTATTCTGTTAAATAGTGTGACAATAAATGTAATGAGGACTCCAATGAGTGTGGATATTATCTAGATGACAATATTCTTATTAAAACTCTTAGATTATGTTTTGTCGTATTTTACATGACTGTTGTATTTGAATTTTGTACCATATATTTGGCGACTCGAGATGGGTGTTGTATACCTGTTTTGGGGGCGTCACACTTAATTTGTTGAACTTAAACTTGTTGGGCAAACTTATTGCTCATCTTTGCTATATCATGATAAACATTGCAGATAAGGCGAATACGTTCAGATACAGGAAAGGATAAGCCAAGTTTAGCTTGGGATAATATGTGCATCTAAATTGTAATAGTATAGTATGATAATAATATTATATGTTAGACAGGTTATGAATTGTGTATAAGTTAAGGTTACTCGACCTTGGGGAATAGTGTGTAACGTTTATTGTATAAACAATTTATGTTTATATCTTCCGCAATAGTGATAGAATTATTATACCAGATCCACGGTGATTTGGGACCCGGATTTGGGGCTCTCACAGTTGGTATCAGAGCTGTTGGTTATGAACTTTAGGTAGGAATACCTTAGGCCAATAACCGCAGTGATTAGGATTAATACAAACTCAAATAGAGTTAGTGAATAGGTAAGATTCAAAGATGAATCTCGATGAGTTATAAAGATACAGAGTTCCCTAACTCTGATAATAAAGGTAAACAGTAGTAATGAATAGATAGAGTCTAAAAGACTAAATGTTCAGAGATAGGAGATCGTAAAACAAAACAATCATAGTATAGAAATAAAACATAGTATATACGATAAGATCACCCCGTGATCTGATAAGGTTATGGCAGTGAGAAGGATCAAGTGATTGATTGAAAAGTTTACAACAAAGATTGTTGTGTGTCATTTGTACTATGAATTTGTACAGATTCGGGATAGGATTATGAATACGGATTAAATGAAATTCGTATTGAGAAGGGAGATAGGATAATTATTTGTTGTAAACTTTAGGGTGTTATTTAGTGATCTGGGTTGTTAGATCTCAGGTCCATAACATCAAAGTTCTCAAAATTAAAGTTTTTAGAAATCTGGAAAAGCTAACAACTAAATGTCAGGGCCTCTAGATCTCTGTGTATTAGATGTTATGTATATTAGATGTTATATGTTTGTTTTTTTCCATGAGGAGAATAGACTGAAAGTGGAATCACTTCCATACCAAGTCTAGATCTCCAGATATAAGCGGTCAAAATATGTTGACCGATCATGAAACTGCTTTCTGGGCAGCCCAGAAATTCCCAGATAACTCTGACAAGACATTTACGGCCTTTGATCTTGCTACTGTTTATGTTTTAGTCCATGTTAATGCTTTAATCTTGAATTCGGACATGAGGACTACACCTCCATGCTTTTATATTACTCAGATCACGACCACAATGAAAAGTAATCATGGTCAAACAAGCGTTGACCAACTACCTAGGATGAAATCTGGAAAACCCAGATTTCATCAAGAACAGCTTCTGACAATCATTTGACCGGCCTTAATCTCTCACCTGTTATGTTGTTAGACTGTTATAGTGCATGATAATTGTAGCTTAACATATGGACTGCATGATTGAACATTTACATCACATAAACAAGACATGTAAATCAAAGATTCAAGGCTGCAAAGTAGGACCCTTAACACTGCTTGAGTTTCTGGGCAACCAAGAAACTTAAGAACACGCCTGATGTAACGCCTCAAAATCCGGTCTATCTTCAAACCCGGATTCCGTACGTCACGAGTACATCATTCATCCAACATACATCATTATATACTAAAATATAATAACATACATTCTCAAATCCCAGGTTCTGGAAACCTTATAACCTTTCTCATTACAAATAATGATAATTACGTTATTCCTTTCCTCTTACAAGAGTGACTTTTATCAGCCACCAAGGATACATACAGTTCATTAAACTAATCTATTGTTTAATTTTCTTCTTTCTACATTACAAGTCTTCACTTGATCTTCTCGCACATTCACATTCTGAATGACACTTCATCTAGATACCGTCAGCTTGATCTATATGGGATCCTTAAGTTCTTCTAACATCGTTCACAGAAAATGTTTTTCATTTAAAGCAAGTGTGAGCATTTAATTGCCCAGCAAGTCATAACAGTTGAACAAACAACTTCAAGAATTTAAACATTCTTTTCAGACTTCAATAACCGAACAAGGTTACAAAGTAGCTTGAATAATAAGAATAGTTTTGATTCCTATCATCTTAAAACATTAGTCAAATTCACTTTGAAATACTTTCATTCTCTATTCTCTTTCATACACATCCTGTCTGGCTAGAATCAATAGCACAGACTTAACAATAACGGTTCATGTATAAACCGAACATTCTTTTATTGAACAGTTCAAACATAGAACAATTCATCTCATAGAAATACTGAAGTGTTCACATTGTGGCACAAGGCCTCATACGTTCTACCACCTTGCACAAATATCGCACATTCACACATAGACAGAACTTCTCAAGTTAAACATCTGAGAAGTTTAAGAAACTAACATTCATTTAAAATATGAATGAAGTTAGGAAACTTGCCTTACGCACAGCTACAGCTTATGATGAACTGTTCATTCCAATTCCTATAACACATAAGGAAACAACACATAAACCAATTAGTCATATACTTGACTTACGCATTGGTTTACTTAACTTTACTTCTTAAGGTTCACATTCTTATAACTAAGTTTACGCGACCAACTTTCTTTACAGCTTTACAACTTTATAACATACGAAGATGTCTTACTCAAAATGTTCATCATCTTTGATGATTTACATTCTTATCTTCTTCTTATACTTCTCTAGGACTCAGCACACATCGCTTCTCTACTAGTAGTCCATATGTTACTTTGAGTGGTTTCCCACAAACAACCAACAAACAAGTTCCCATCTCATCTACACTGCCATCACTGTGAGTTAGGTCGGTTGCCAGTCGTATATACCTTCACTCTCTGAAGGAATTGTTTAGCCCAGCTCCCATATGTCAACCATCAAAGGTTACGATTGTACCACAACCTAACTTTCTCATAACTTATACGAATGATTAAATTATAATGTTCGTTAAGTTAATTTCTTATTCCTTTTGGCTTTCTGGCATGTAATTGCCATACATCAGGATTCATTCTTATCCGATTCACATTCGGCTTTCATTAATCTCTTTACCGTTCGATATGGCTTTCTTGATACCATTCGTATCTTACTTACTACATTCATCAACGTCTAAGTCATACAACCAGGGTATACTTAGCATGTTCGTCAAACGCGAATACGATTCACGAGGATCGTTTACGTATTCAACGTTCATGTTGCTCGTCTCTTAATCTCTCATTCAACCTTTATTCAAGGTTTTAATTGCTTTCAATCGTTATCCATCCCATGAACCCCATGTTCATTATTCTTTTTTAATGTCGAATCCATACAGATCATTGTATGCTAAGACTGATCGTTCATCGCAACACGTTGCGTTCATAGCATCTATACGCTTTACACTTATCTCTCATTACCATGACATAACATCGAAATGTTATTCATTACCTTCGTCAATCCACGTCCAAGGAATCACAATCACCGTAATCCCTCACGTTCATTCATCGTGACTTCGGTCCCCGGATATCCGTTCCGTAACCCGCACCTACATTCTTTGACTTTTAATCTCCTTTAATCTTTTCGTTCAACCTTTATTAAAGATTTAAAACACTTGATTAAGTGTTACATTAGTTGAACATTATGTTCATATTTCTTTCTTGCACATCCTCCAGTAACTGAGAACTAAAAATCTCATTTCTGGGCATTACTCAACACCGGCACTGCGGCGTCGTTCCCTTCCCTTCCTCTCGCACTGCGGCGTGACCTACTTCTCTCTCCTCTCTTCCCGGACTGGCGCTGAGGCGCGAATCCTAACTTAGTGGGCCGCGCTGCGGCGCCACATTCCAGAATATTTTTGTACTGTACATGGCGCTGCGGCGCCACAAATTGTACTACAGTTCGCGCTGCGGCAAACTCTTGCAGTGTGCTCGGACACTGTTACGCGCTGCGGCGTCGGACTCCAAGGCACAACTCGCGCTGCGTCGCCGAGCATGAAACCTAGAAAATTTTTCTAAGTCTTTTACAAGCTTCAAACGCTAATTTCAAAATCTCATAACTTCTTCGTTATAACTCGGAACGAGGTCGTTCCAAAGCCATTTTATTCCTTATCTTACGTACTTCGATTACCTATGGATAGAAGTTCATTCTGAATCCGTTAACATACCATTCAATTGGTTTAATCTTCGCTCTTTGTTCATTTTAACATTTTTAACGTTCTTTGTTTGTTCGTCCGTAGTTCGGTTATCCGAACTCAGAATTTGTTCATTCTTAAGTCCACGACTCACATTTTATACATTCTCTTACATTCTTATGAAACCTTACACGTTCGGGTTCATTTACTAACTTTCAAATTTTCGTTCTTCTTTTATTAAAATTTTCACCATAACTTCGTTATAGCTTAGTTTTAATCTGTTCTTCATGAACGTTTCTACCGTTCCTAACCAAGCAATAAGCATCTAACTTATACACGATGGTTTTAAACTTGTCCATCAACAACAATTACACTACGATGGTTTTAAATTTGTCCATCAACAACATTCTTTGTGTTCTTCGCGTGTTCTTCGCGTTCTTCGTTTGTTCTTCATTTTTAATCGATATTTTGGATTATGATTTCACTTTTTCTTGGAATTTGATGTTATAGAACACCATTCCTTACTTAATTCACCTACTTGTTCGTAATATTCATTCGGATCGCTCAAAATCCTCACTAATCTTATATTTGCTTAAGAAATTTATAAACTAAATTTCTTATTTTTATTTCTTCATTTTCTTACGATTTCAACCATATGAAATCATTACTAATCTCTTTTACTTCTTATTCTCATTAAGCTATATTTTTGACATAGAAAACTTAAAGAAATTATTAGAAGAAACTAGGGTTCGGATTACCGTTCTTCTTTAATCTCCTTCCGTCGGACAAAGTGTGCATTCAAGCTAGCTTTTCCTTCCTTCTTCTCCTTATCTTCCCCCATCCGAACTCTCTCTTTCTCTCTCAAAGTGTAGGATTTTCAAAATCCCATTCAAATGAGATTAAGCTTCCTATTTATAGGTTTTCAAGGTTAGGGGCAAAATAGTTATTTCGCCCCTAAAATCACTATTCACACCTCCTTACTATTCAAGACTTAAGGACTAAGTTAACTTAGCCCTCAAGTTTTCTTAGCCCTTAAGTTTCGTAGTTCCGTCTTTCAGGTTTTGTCCGACAGTTTTAAAAACTGCGATTCTCGGAATCCAAATATTTTTGGATATTTCGTCTTTTTTTACCGATTAACTTTTAGGTATTCTTCGGATTTTTGAAAAACTAAAAATATTTTTTGGCGTCAATCGTTTTCCTTCACATTTTCCCCTAACGTAGCTAAACAAGTGAAAAGTACATAACATTATTTTTTGTCATTTTTATTTCGTCCGATTTCTGCACGTTTTTCATAAAAAACTTTTATCGGCTTACTTAACTTTTCACGATATATTATTGTCAAATCTTTCGACGGAATGTCATTTCGACATACCGAACTCTCGGAAAGTCTTAGGTTATCCAAACTCTAACCCTTAGCTTTCGTCGGGTGAATAGTGCTTATTTCGTCTTTTTCCCCGAAAATATTTTTGTTCCCGAAAATTTTTTATTTTCGTCTTGAAAATTCTTACTCGTTCAGTCTAGCTCGTAGCCAGAATCCTCCCGATTAATAATCATTCTAAGTTATAGAACGATTAATAAACACACAGCACATAATAGTATTAATAAAAAAATTCCTTTTATTAATAACTAATTCTTTAAACCTAAATTCTGGATAATCCAAAATTCCGGGTTGTTACACATGACAAGGTTTTTTGTAGATTAGATCTTGCTTTTGTGTTATGATTTGGCTATGGAATTTGATTAGGGTTGTAGTACTACATCCGTACTACAACATTAACATAATAGACAACCCTGATAGCATTAAAATCAGACTTTGAAGGCTCAAGAATAGCTCAAGAACACCTATAGCGACAGTTTCGTCGCTATAGGACCCTTTAGCGACATTTAATTTCGAAAATTAATTATTTTAACTAATAATTAGAGAAAATTAGTTTTAAATTATGAAAAATACAAAATAAATTCCTAAAAATTATTTTAAGGCCTAAAAATTAGTTTTTAATTATTCTGAATATATTTCATAAATATTTAATATTTTTGAAATAATAATGGTATTTAATTTATTTAAATATAATATTAAATAAATTATTTAAAAATAATTTCAATACTTGAAAAATCATGAAAAAATATATTATGGTATAAGAAAATATTTTAAGTTATTTTTAATGACTTTTAATATTTTGTGATGATTTTTATTAATTAATTAATATTAATGATAATTAATTTATTTAATAAATTTATTAAATAAATTATGGAAAATAGAATTAATGATTTAAAAATCATATAAAAATGATTTGAAGTGTTAAGGGTCAGTTTGCAAAAAGCTATGGGCACAGATTTACGATTTAGCTCGGCATATCATCCTGAGACGGACGAACAGTCGGAGAGGACTATTCAAACTCTTGAAGATCTATTAAGACTCTATGTCCTTGATTTCAAAGGAAGTTGGGTCAAGTTCTTACCATTGGTGGAGTTTTCTTACAACAACCGTTATCAAGCAAGTATTGGCATGGCTCCATTCGAAGCATTATATTGAACAAAGTGTCGTTCTCTAGTATACTGTGATGAGGTGGGTGAAGAAACGTTGTTGGGACCAGAGTTGGTACTTATGACTACGGAAAAGATTCAAACGATCCGGCAATGTTTAAAAACCTCACAAGATCGACAAAAGAGTTATGCTGATCTTCATCAAAAGGACGTGGAATTCGATATAGAAGATCATGTGTTGTTACGTGTTGCTCCATGGAAAGGATTTATGAGATTTGGAAAGAGAGAAAAGATCAATCCTCGATTCATCGGCCCATTTTTAACCTTGATTGAGTAGGAACTGTGGCCTATAGACTCGCTTTACCGCCAAGTATATCTCATGTTCATAACGTTTTTCACATATCCATGTTACATAAATATGTGGAAGGCTCGAACTACATTATTGAGTTGGAACATGACGAAATAGCGGAAGATTTGACGTATGAAGAGGTTCCTGTTCAAATCTTGGATAAGAAGGAACATATTCTACGCACCAAGGTTATACCTCAAGTCAAAGTTTTATGGAGAAATCACGATGTTGAGGAAATGACTTGGGAGTTAGAATTTGAAATGAAATCAATGTATCCTTACCTCTTCGACATACCAGGTATGTACCCTAATTTCGAGGGCGAAATTTTATAAGAAGGGGAGATTGTAAAACCCCAACTTTTTGAATAAAGATGAATTTTCTATAAATATTATTTTTGAATATTATGGAGTGAAATTGATATAATAGTTGTGGGTAATATTTATAAATTTTGCAAAGTACACAAGTTGTTATATAATATTCGATTGGTCGGGGAATATTCGTTTTAACAGGGAATATTAGTACAACAACACAATCATTGGTGGACCCCACAACGGAATTATTGTCGGATTGAGAAAATGACAAAAATACTTTATGAAAATAACGGCGGAAGTTTTACCGTTAACTGTTGAAACACCCAGTGTTAAAAATACAGTAATATGCGTGGTTGCATAGTAGCACACGGTATTAATTATTGATGCTTAAGTGATAAGTCACTTAGTTTTGTTGGTATTATTAATGTAATAATACAGAAAATCTTTTTATATAAAGCATAATACTTTTATAAAGTTATTCTATAAATAGAATATACTATATTCTATTATGCATAGTGTTGCATAGTGTCTACATAGTGTTTGCATAGTAAAATCTTTTATAAAGTTATTCGTTTTATTAGATTATAAATAGAATATATTATATTTTATTTAAAAGATTTTGCTTTAAATATGGATCGTCAGATTAAAGTAAATCAATCTCGACCGTTCATGAGTTAGTTATTATGCATTCCATTTTTCTATAAATAGAAGCTCATTCATTCACTAATTTCTTACGAATTCACTGAACTCTAGAGAGAGAAACTATAGAGAGAGACTATAGAGAGAAAGAAGAAAATATTTTGCTACTTCATTACTTATATATCCAGTACTCTTCTTCTTAAGGTAGGGAATATTATTTGTTGTACTCGTAAGGGGTGTTATTATTTCTTATTCATGAAGAGAACTATTCTTATTCCATTTCATATTATTCTGTTGGAATAACCTGTATACGCGGTCTACCCTATACTTGGTGACATTCTTCTATTATTCTGTTAGAACATCTTGTCTGTGTGTTTTACACCGGACCTGGTTCCGTCTTATTATTATTCTGTTGGAACATTCTGTATGTGTGTTTTACACCGGACCTGGTTCCATCTTATTATTATTCTGTTGGAACATCATGTCTGTGTGCTTTACACCGGACCTGGTTCTGTCTTTATTATTCTATTAGAACATCATGTCTGTGCAAATTTTGCCAGACCTGGTTCGGTTATTATTATTCTGTTGGAATAACCTGTCTATGCGAAGTACCGCATGCATGGTGATTTCTTTTGTTATTCCATTCTTTATTATACTCAGTTGGTTAAAGTTTTGACTTCTATACTCCATGAAATTAGTAGAATATCCTTGATATTTGCGCTTCATCCAGTATCTTTTCATGAAAATATTCTTCTGATCATTCTTGAATTTTACTCTACAAAATAGTATCATGTTGATAATTTGGACGTTAATAATTCCTGGACAAAATAATTCTTGAACTTATTTTATTGAATTCTTATATCATTGTCATCATCCTCATGTTTATATTTTATTGAAAGTCATCTGTGGCCTGTAGCGCATAGATGGACTTGGTATGATTATGACCAGGGATTATTTCGGTGTAATCATAACCGTAATGTTACAAATGATGTGGTAAAATTTCTCATTGGTCAGTAGTGCATTGATGGACAGTTGTTGGCATGATCATGACCATTAATGAATACACAAATATTCTTGGATCGTAGTGCATGGATAATTGTGGTCGTGATACTAAAGAATATTCTTGGCCGTAGTGCAGGGGTGTTTCGATGATGTGGAATATTTATTAAGCTGAGTCTCAGTGATAACAGTGATGAAAAACCTTTTAAATCATAAGAGATAGTAGATTTTATTTTCTACTTGACTCTTTTAATGGATTGTTTGTTTCGCTGCAGTTAAACTTGATGTCTATTATATTTTATCAGTTTAACATTGTTGGAGACTAATGATAATTTATTTTGCATTATCTTAGTCATAATATTTCTTACTGGGCTAGTTGAGCTTACCCTTTCTTTCACTGTTCTCTTCAGGAAATGAGAATATAGCTGGGACGAGTCGAGGAACGGAGTGATGGTCCAGAGGATAGCATTAGTAGTCCTCACTATTCTGTGAAATAGTGTGATAATAATTATAATGAGAACTCCTTTTGAGTTTGTATAATCTCTAGTAGATAATATTTGTATTCAAACTCACAGTATATGTTTGTCGTATTGTACACGACAATTGTATTAGTAAGTCATATTTGAATTCTGAACCATGTATCTGACAACCCAAGATGGGTGATGTATACCTAATTTTGGGGGCGTCACAGTTGGTATCAAAGCTTAGGGATATGATCCCTGGTTAAGATGTGAGACTAGAACTAGGAGGGGGGAGACGGGGAATTCCTTCGCTAGTATGACCTACTTAAATTTATTTTGTATTTAAATTGGTTGGTCAGAGTTTAGGGATATTATGTTACATGTCAATTAACCTTTGTTTGGTGGTAGTATCTGAAAATGACATCCGAAAATATTGAGAATAGCAATGGAGCACAAGAGACCGTTGAGTCTCCACATATCAATAATCAGGAGAATATGCATCAGGAAGGCGACAATCCTCATGCAAACAACAACACTGACCAAATGATGAATGATGGATTGTTCAGAGGCTTTATGCAATTCATGCAACAGCAGGCGAGAGCAGTTCCTGTCCAAAATATAGGTGGAAACACAGGAAACTCTCGGGCGATCACCTCTAAACAGTTCAATGAGTTGGGACCACCGGAGTTTAAGGGAGAGCCAAAACCACTTATGGCGGAAGCATGGATAAAGCAGATCACCAAGATATTTGATGTCTTGGGATTCTCCGAGGAGGAAAAGGTTCCCTTTGTCGCCTTTATGTTGCGCGGAGAGGCAGATTACTTGTGGGAATCGGTAAAATGTACTCAACTTGCCGTACTGAAGATGTCTTGGGAGAAGTTCCAAGAGTTGTTCAACGACAAATACTTTCCCGAAAGTATTCGTCACATGAAGGAGGTGGAGTTTATCAAATTGGAGCAAAACAATATGACTGTGTCGCAATACGAGGCAAAATTTGCGGAGTTATCCTGGTTTGCGTCCCACTTGGTGGATAATGAAGAGAGAATGGCGCGAATTTTTTTAAGAGGTTTGAAGCTGGAGATACGTCAACATCTTATTTCTCATAAACTATGTTTGTATTCAGATGTTGTAAATAGGGCTCAGTTGGTGGAGCGCGATAACTAATAAGTTGGTTTTATACCTACTTATCCGGCATCTATTACTTGAATTATTTGCTTAATCTCATGTTTCTTAGTGACTTTTCATGCATTTTGTTTCCATTTTGTAGATTATATGCTTGGAAGCGGCATGAGCGACTATTAGTATAAAATTTGCAAGGAAAAGAAATTCCGGTTAAAGTTCGGGTTTTCATGTTTATTTTGTGTGCATTTCTTGTTTGTGGCGTGGAACTTGGATCATGTGAAGAGATTCTTTATTGGCAATTCCGGAACATCTTACATCATTTTAATTAGAAGCTCGGATGCGAGAGTATGGTTTCTAGCAACAGAGACAAAGTTTTGAGTTGTTTTGATTGTCGTTACACAGTGGCAGCTGCTTCCGATGCGATTTCGATAGTCATCTGTTTGTTATTTCTGAAAAGTCAAAGAACGAAAGTTGTAGATTTCGTCGATAGCTTTGATTTGATAGGTCGCGGACCCCGTAAATCCTCTCGGTGTAAAAATTATGACAGGTTTAGCAGAGGAGGTTCCAGCAGAAAACGTAGTTCGCAGATTAGTACCCAGCCGGGGCTGGGCCCTTTTATGCTTTACCACCCAGCCGGGGCTGGGTGTCTGGGCAGCAAAATCAGAATGGTATCCAGCCGGGGCTGGCTTGTGCAATGGAAAATGTCCAGCTGGGGCTGGGTACTCGGAAATAAAGACTCCTAGTTGGTTTCTAGTGCTACAAGTGTGGAGTTTTAGAGATGGTAATGACTTGGGACTTGTATATGCATGGAATTATAGTCAAAATACATGTGGTAGCATATATATGGATAAAAAACTCTGAGATTAGAGGAGACACAAGGAAAAATTACGAAGAAAAATCTCAGCTTTTCTAGCAAGCATAGGAGGAGTATTTCAAGGCGATTTTCGAGACGATTGCGATTCTAGGCTACGTGAGGAGTGTTTTTCAATATTCTTCATCTTAGTTTATTATTTGTAATTGAAAAGATGATTTCCATGATTTATTCAGTGTTTATTTCGTTTATTATGAACTTAATCACTTTTTAGGCTTATGATGGATCTTTTAAGTGAATCTATGGTTTTGTAAACTTTGATTTTCAATTTAATAAGCTATTACCAGTTTATCTATATTAATTTGTGCTTGAATCTATGAATTACCTGATCAACAATTCTTTGTGGAGTTGGATGGAATCGAGAGAGGATATTCAAATCTAGACCTAGTTGATATAGCATGTGTTCAGGATTTTGTTAATAGCTTAAACTTGATGAGTGTTAAGGTAGAGATATGCTTGACATCGCATGTAATCGTATAGAGAACTTATTCTTCAACCTTCTTCAATTGTAATTCACATAGAGATATAGTGAGTTAGTTGCTTAAGGTGTTTAATAGATTTCTATCTTAATTGTGGATTGACGTTAATATGGTATTAGTGCATCGAGAGGTGGTTAATACTACGTTCGTGTTCTTGCTTAATAAACTGGAATAGTGAGTTGAATTGGAATAAAAGTGTTAAAATCAGAGTGAAGCTTAGGGTGAAATCATAAGTCTAATTCTCCATTAATTGTTTGAAATTCCAGATTTTGATATTTGTGATTGGTTTGTGATAGTTTAATTATTTTTTTTATTTAGAATAGTTATTTGTAATCATTGAATTTGATTTGTTTAATAAAATTAGGGTTAATAGAAGATTGGTAATTGTAAGTTGAGATTTTTGCTAATAAGTCTCTGTGGGAACGATACTCTACTCATCACTGTATTACTTGTTGACCACGTATAATTGCGTGTTGTGCATAACTAGATTTTACCCAACAAGTTTTTGGCGCCGCTGCCGGGGACTATTTAGTATAAATCTTAATAGTTTTACAATATCAGTTTAATTAATCCAGTTTTACTTAGACATTTTTTTTTGTATTGTTTCTTCTGTTCAGGTGTGAAAGCAGTTTATGCAAACTCGATCTAAAAATCCAGATTTGCTACCTTTTGACGACGACATTGAGAAAAGGTTTCAGAGGTTGAGCAAGTGGATCAAGGAAACGAGGCAAGAATTCGAAACATCTGAAAAAGAAGAGGTAACAGTAATGGCAGCCGAAGATCGAAAAGCATTAAGGGATTTCGCAACACCCAAGGTGACTGAACTGCAGTCAAGCATCACTAGGCCAGCAATAGCAGCAAATACGTTCAAAATTAAGCCTGGGATGATACAAATGATTCAGAATTCAGTTCAGTTTGGGGGTTTTGCAAATGACGATCAGAATGAGCATCTGGTCAGCTTTCTGGAAATGTGCGACACTTTTCGGTTCAATGGGGTTTCGGATGATGCGGTGAGACTTCGATTGTTCCCATTCTCTTTACGGGACAAGGCGAAGAGTTGGTTGCATTCACTACCATCCGGTTCGATAACAACATGGGAGGATTTAGCTCAAAAATTCCTCACAAAATTCTTTCCACCGGCGAAAACTGCGAAGATGAGGAACGAGATTACGATGTTTGAACAGCAACATGGGGAATCATTATATAAAGCTTGGGAGAGATACAAAGAACTGCTCAGAAAATGCCCGCATCATGGATTACCCCAGTGGCTACAAATGAACACCTTTTACAATGGACTACATGGGAATCTGAGGACGAGTATTGATGCAGCATCAGGCGGAGCATTCATGGCTAAGAGTTACGAGGAAGCATATGAGTTGATTGAAACCATGGCAGCTAATAACTACCAGTGGCCCACAGCAAGAATGACACAGGCAAAGGCAGCTGGGGTATTAGAAGTAGATAGCATGACAGCGATGCAAGCACAGATATCTTCACTTACAAAGATGTTGGAGTCGGTGAAAGCAACACAAGCACAACAAACACAGCAAGTACAGCAAATGGCAATAATATGCGAGTTGTACGCTGGAGAGCACCCAACGGAGCAATGTGCAATTAATCCAGCAGCTGTACAGTTCATCAGCAATTACAACAGAATTCCGCAAAATACATATCAGAATACATACAATCAAGGAAATAGAAATCATCCGAATTTCTCATGGAGCAACAACCAGCAAAATCAAGCTTCACGACAATCATATCCACCAGGGTTTCAGAACCAGCAACAACCAACCCAATACCAAGAAAGGAAATCAGATCTAGAGGAGTTGGTGTCAAAATACATTACTAACAATGAAGCGGCCATGAAAAATCAAGCAACGACAATCAAGAATTTGGAGAATCAGATAGGACAAATGGCATTGGCATTGAATAATAGACCACAAGGGACATTACCAAGTGACACCGAGAGAAATCCGAAGGGTAATCATGAACAGTGTCAAGCAGTCACATTGCGGAGTGGGAAACAACTTGAGGGCAGTAACGCAGAAAATTTAGTGACTCCGAATGAAAAAGTTGATGATAGCAGAAAAATTGAAGTAAGTAAGGGTGAGGATAAACAAAGTGAGGAAACAAGTATGAACAATAAGCCAATTGTTTATCCACCACCACCATTTCAACAAAGAGTCCAAAAACAGAAATTAGACAAGCAATTTTCAAAATTTTTGGAAATTTTCAAGAAACTTCAAATCAATATACCATTTGCAGAGGCCCTAGAGAAAATGCCGAGCTATGCAAAATTTATGAAAGGGATTCTATCAAGGAAAAAGAAATGGGAAGATTTCGAGACAGTTGCACTAACCGAGGAGTGTAGTGCGGTATTACAACAGAAATTACCACCAAAACTCAAGGATCCGGGGAGCTTTACTATCCCATGCACGATTGGGAATATGCATTTCAACAAGTGTTTATGTGATTTGGGGGCGAGTGTAAACCTTATGCCATTGTCAGTATACTTAGAATTGGGTTTGCCTGCACCCAAGCCTACAAACATTTCTTTGCAATTGGCGGATAGGTCAGTCACATATCCGAGAGGTATAGTAGAGGACATTCTAGTGAAAGTGGATAAATTTATATTCCCCGCGGACTTCATCATTCTGGATTTTGAGGAGGACAAGAACATCCCAATTATCCTAGGGAGACCATTTTTGGCTACGGGCAGGACACTCATAGACGTACAAAAGGGAGAACTCACTATGAGGGTCCAAGATCAAGAAGTAAAATTCAATGTGTTTAAGGCCATGAAATTTCCCACGGATGAGGAAGAATGTTTTCGAATGGATTTAATTGAGCAAATCATCGGTGAAGATATGAGCAAGAGTTTGGTTCACGATCCGTTAAAAATAATGTTATTGGGGGATGAAGAGGTCGATGATCCAGAATTGGAGGAGTACTTGTAAATACTAGACTCATTGCCACGAGTTTCCAGATTTAGAACATCGTTTGAACCATTGCACGTGGAGGAAGTTGCCACAGAAAAACTAAAACCATCATTGGAGGAACCACCAATTCTTGAGTTGAAACCACTCCCCAAACATCTCAGGTATGCGTATTTAGGTCAGTTAAATTCTTTACCTGTTATTATTTCTGCTGCACTAAACGAATTGCAGGAAGAAAAGCTGCTGCGAGTGCTTCGGGAACATAAATCGGCAATAGGATGGACAATAGCGGACATCAAAGGAATCAGTCCAACCTTTTGCATGCACAAAATTTTGATGGAGGATGATGCTAAAGCGGTCGTGGAACAACAGAGACGGCTCAATCCGATCATGAAAGAAGTAGTCAAGAAGGAAATTCTGAAGTGGTTAGACGCAGGTATCATCTACCCAATTTCAGATAGCAAGTGGGTTAGTCCAGTGCAATGTGTGCCGAAAAAGGGAGGAATGACTGTGGTTCAGAACGAAAACAATGAGCTGATTCCAACAAGAACAGTGACCGGGTGGAGGGTTTGCATGGATTACAGAAAATTGAACAAGGCAACCCGAAAAGATCACTTCCCTATACCTTTTATCGATCAAATGTTAGATAGACTGGCGGGAGATGCATACTATTGCCTATTGGAAGGATACTCGAGCTACAATCAAATCGTCATCTCTCCTGAGGATCAAGAGAAGACTACATTTACGTGCCCATATGGTACGTTCGCATTCAGGAGGATGTCATTCGGCTTGTGTAATGCACCTGCTACTTTTCAGCGGTGCATGATGGCCATCTTCTCAGATATGGTGGAAAAGAATGTGGAAGTCTTCATGGACGATTTCTCTGTCTATGGAGATAATTTTGATGCGTGTTTGGAAAATTTGGTATTGGTTTTACAAAGATGCACCGATACAAATTTGATCCTTAATTGGGAAAAATGCCACTTTATGGTGGAAGAAGGTATAATCTTGGGACACAAAGTTTCGGCACAAGGATTGGAGGTCGATAAAGCAAAGCTGGAAACAATTGAGAAGTTGCCTCCACCAAGTTCAGTCAAAGGAATTAGAAGTTTTCTAGGACATGCTGGGTTTTATAGGAGATTCATAAAGGATTTTTCTAAAATGGCAAAACCTTTGTGCAGTCTTCTAGAGAAGGATTCGATATTCAACTTTGACGAGGAGTGTAAGTTGGCCTTCGAGTTGTTGAAGAAAAAGCTGACTACAGCTCCCGTGATCGTCGCTCCGGATTGGAATATGTCGTTTGAATTAATGTGTGATGCAAGTGATTATGCAGTTGGGGCTGTTTTGGGTCAACGCCGAGACAAGATATTTCATGCTATTTACTATGCAAGTAAAACACTCACAGAGACTCAATTGAACTACACAACTACAGAAAAAGAATTACTTGCAGTAGTGTATGCATTTGATAAATTCCGGGCCTATTTGATCAGAACAAAGGTTATAGTCTACACGGATCATGCGGCTATTCGGTATTTGATAGCGAAAAAAGATGCTAAGCCACGCCTTATCCGATGGATTCTCCTACTTCAAGAGTTTGATCTGGAAATAAAAGATAGAAAAGGGACGGAGAATCAGGTAGCCGATCACTTATCCAGGCTGGAAAATTAAGGGAAATTGAAAGAGGACAAATGTGAAATCAATGAATCATTCCCGGATGAACAACTGTTTGGACTAAATGCAGAATTTCCTTGGTATGCAGATTATGCGAATTATCTTGTGAGCAACGTACTTCCACCTGATCTCACGAGACAACAGAAAAAGAAGTTTCTTCATGACGTGAAATGGTACATGTGGGATGATCCTTACTTGTTCAAACAGTGCGCCGACAAAATGATTAGAAAGTGTGTGCCTTACAGTGAAGTGAAGAACATCCTGCATGAGTGTCACTCATCTGCATATGGCGAACATTATGGAAGTGAGAGGACAGCTGCAAAGGTGTTGCAATCTGGGTTTTATTGGCCTACGCTATTTAAGGACGCCCACCATTTTGTTAAAACATGTGATAGATGTCAAAGAGTGGGCAATATTTCAAAACGGAATGAGATGCCTCTACAAACGATTCTTGAAGTTGAAATTTTTGATGTATGGGGTATTGATTTCATGGGGCCATTCCCATCGTCTCTGAACAATCAGTACATTCTACTTGCAGTGGACTACGTATCAAAATGGGTTGAAGCTGCAGCTTTACCGATAAACGATGCCAA
The DNA here is from genome assembly GCA_020205505.1 of Panax japonicus. Lineage (NCBI taxonomy): Eukaryota > Viridiplantae > Streptophyta > Magnoliopsida > Apiales > Araliaceae > Panax > Panax japonicus. The sequence goes on from CM035096.1 coordinate 67,479,947, forward strand.
GGTGGTCCTCAAATTTCTACAAAAGAACATTTTCACAAGGTTTGGCACACCTAGGGCAATTGTCAGTGACGAAGGTAGTCACTTTTGCAACAAGTCGTTCACAGCTCTCTTGGCAAAGTATGGGGTCAACCATAAGGTAGCTACAGCTTATCATCCCCAAACTAGTGGACAAGCTGAGGTCTCGAATAAGGAAGTCAAGAGAATCTTGGAAAAAGTGGTGAATCCGAATCAGAAGGATTGGTCGCTCAGGTTGGACGATGCATTATGGGCATACCGGACTGCGTATAAAACACCGATTGGGATGTCACCATATCAACTACTGTATGGAAAGACTTGTCACTTACCGGTCGAATTACAACATAAAGCTTATTGGGCGATTCAGAAACTCAATTTCGATCAAACAGCCGTAGGTGAAAAGAGACTACTTCAGCTAAATGAACTTGACGAATTCCGTCTTCAAGCCTACGAGAACTCTAAGTTATACAAGGAAAAGGTGAAAAGATGGCACGACCAGAAAATTATGCAAAGAACGTTTGAGCCAGGACAATCAGTCCTTTTGTTCAACTCACGGTTGAGATTGTTCCCAGGCAAGCTTAAGTCACGATGGTCAGGACCATTTACAATAAAAAGGGTGTTCTCACATGGCGCCGTTGAAATCTACAGTCGGAATCCTTTAGAAACTTTCAAGGTCAACGGTCACAGATTAAAGCACTATTGGGGTGGCGAGTCTAACACGGACGTCATAGCTATCACACTTGCAGACGCACCATAAACAGGGAGTAGTCAGGCTGAACGACTTAAAATCAAACGCTCATTGGGAGGCAACCCAATTTTATTTTTACGCTTATTTTTTATTTCTTGCAGTTTTCTTTTCTTAAGTAATTTTATCCATGCTAGTGAAATGGTAGTTTAATTAAAAAATAATAATAATAATAATAATTGGTCTAGAATATAGTTATGTAGGATTTAAATTATACTTGATTTTAATTAATCTTAGCCCTATGCTTGACGTTGCTCCATTTTTTTTACTGATAGGTAACCATGACTTATAATATAGAAGCCGCTGAAAAAGGCTAGTGCGGAGCGTAGCGGAGCGGAGGTACGGTACATATTGTTTATGTGTGCATGTGTGTTATCCTATATTCTAATGATGGGTATGCTTTCATGTGTTTAGGTATGCAAAGAAAAAGCTATATGATGCACATGTAGTGAGTTAGCAGAAACAATGCTCCAGCAACTAAGAGGCTTGACAGATAACCCAGCCGGGGCTGGACATGCAAAGAATAAAACACCCAGCTGGGGCTGGGTACCCTTCTGTTTTCGCAGCATAAAACCCAGCCGGGGCTGGCACCTTAAAGCACAAAACACCCAGCTAGGGCTGGCACCCATTCTGTTTTCAGCAGAAGACAACCCAGCCGGGGCTGGACATGCAAAGAATAAAACACCCAGCTGGGGCTGGGTACCCTTCTTTTTTCGCAGCATACAACCCAGCCGGGGCTGGAACCTTACAGCACTAAAAACCCAGCCGGGGCTGGATATCCAATTAGTACACGGCAGTTGGAGCAGTTCAGTTCGGTAGTTGCTTTCCAATTCCCTTGCAACTTCAACCTCTTACCATCCACATCAGCTACGGCAATTAGTACACGGCAGTTGCTGTCCAAATTCTATCATACTTCATCTTCATACCAGCCCACGCCTTCACAACCTAGTCACCCACTACCCACTCATATAAATTCCTCTTCTTCAAACCACCCATTCACCACACAATCTAACAACCTAAATTCACACCAATTGGAAGTTCAAGGATAGGATTTGTACAATTCTCTACAAACAAATTCGGCATATATTGAAAGTAAGAAGTTGGTTTGCTAATTCTTCATCTTCTATCACCACAATTCAAGCCAAATAACCAAGTTTGTGGGAATTTCAAATCTTGCACACCAAGTGTTCGACAAATTGCTTAAGTAAAGTTTGGGGGAAAAACTCTTCAATTCCAAATCAATGGCACCTAAACCGACATCAAAAAGGCAACGAGGAGAGAGTTCGGGGACCTCAAAACCAACAAGAACCTTTGATAGGCAAAAATTCATAAGTGCCGCCGCCGCCGACCGTTACAATTATATGGTAACAAAAGCACTCACACCTGAGCGGGGGTTAGCACCTGAGCCTGAGGATGGCGAAATGATGCAACAAATATATCAAAAAGGTTGGAATAAATTAACAGCAGAACCCGAACCCGCAGTTGTAAGTGTGGTCAAAGAATTCTACGCTAACGCCGAGGATAAAGCCTCCTTCAATGCTTTTGTACGAGGTAGGTTAGTGCCTTTCAGTGCCGATGCCATCAACACGTATTATCAGTTACGAGTACCGAGACACTGCCAGTACCAGGACTTACGTGATAATGATCCAGATTATGAGGCTATTATGCAGGAGATGACAAAGCCGGGTACCTCGTGGAAAAAATCAAATAATGGTGCCACTGGCTTTCGCAGTAAGGATCTCAGTCGGTATGGGAAAATATGGTACGCCTTCCTCTGCGCTAAATTACTTCCATCTACACACACGTCAGACGTGTCTAAGGATAAGGCAGTGTTATTATATGTTATGGTACAAGATTTCATCATGGACATAGGGGCTGTAATTAACTTTTCAATCCGAAGATGCCTTCGAGGACCATTCTCTGGCGGATTGCCACACCCATCACTTATCTGTGGATTGTGTATACAAGCGGGAGTGCGTTGGTCAGATGATGAGATAACACAGATGCCGCTAAAGACACTTGACTCAAAAATGATTGCAAGATATGCTGTGTGGCCCGGAGGCGAGTCGCACCCGAGAGGAGTCGGATTTGAATTTCCTTCAGCCTCGGAGGACGAGGCTGACGCTGAGGACACCTCAGATGACGATGAGTTTCAGGGGAATGAGGCGTTGGGAGGGACATCACAGCAGCCCGGAGTAATATCTAGCCCTCAATTCCTCAATCTTCAACGACAATTGGATGAACACACCAAGGAAGCAAGAAGAGAAATGCGGAGACTAGCAGCAAGGCAGGACCACATGTTTGAGGCCATGAATGTATCTTTCGCCTCATTGAACACTACGCTCCAGAGCTTCAATCCTACTGACCAATTCCCTTACCAACAACCAGCACCAATGCCAAGGTTCCCACCCAGCGATTCCGATGAAGAACAACACCCATCACCAACCCAGACTTAGGCGATTACAGGGAAGTCCTCTCTTATTTATTGCTTTATCTATACAATGTGGACATTGTAATTTTCAGGTTTGGGGGATTTAGTCGCATGTTACATGTTGCATATTTGATTTCATTAGTTAGGTTTGCACAGGTTAGTTCATGGTTTATGTTTAGGATTGTTAAGTGTTGCATTCAAGTAATCATGTAGTTGCATAGTAGCTTAGGAATGTAAATAGTTTTATTCATCGTTGCAATCAATTTTTTGTTTAGCATATATATCTAAAAAAAAAATACAAACAAATACAAAAATAATAGTTAGTTAATACGTTTATCTTGCATTAGTCCAGCTGTTTGATAGTTCAGTTTAGTTTGGCCAATGATGAGATTGGAATTGAGTAGACAAGTATAATGCTGATTATTAGAGCTTTTGATGTGATTTCTTGTTATGAATTGGATCTTGTGCTTTTTTGAAACTGGTATAAAAAGGGTAGCACGTTAATAACACCTATGTTGACTGATTAGTTCAAATTGATACATAAGGAGTTTCAAGAGGATAATGCTAGTGTAAATGAGAAAATGACAAGGATAGGTAGTAAAGACGAAGAATTAAACAAGAACTAAGTTTGGGGGGATAAACGTGGGGTACATAAGCTTTATAAAAAAAATAATAATAAATATATATATATATATATATATATATATATATATCGTGACTAGTCTTGTTTCAGGGCCTTTGTTACTTGAGCAAGTACACCCGTAGGGGTGTCTTAACATCTAGCGCCCTAAGGTCTTTTATGGTCTGGGAGTCGTTGGTTGAAAGCTCGCTAAGGGGTAGCACTGTTAGCCTAATGGAATGAGGCATTGCACAGTCATGTTAAAATATCGATGAAAAAAAAACGGGGAATGAGCAAAAAGCCCCCGTGATAGCAATAAAAAAATAATAATATAAAGTATAAGTACCCTATGTAAACCCTTGAAAGTGGTAATTGTTTAGTTTTAGTTGGAACTCGTCTACTTTTGAACTTTTTGATGTTTGCCCTGTATATTTCTTCCTAAGAGATTGGTTATGTATTGAATTTGAATTTGTATCAATTAGCATGGATGTTGATCACACACACACTATACCAGTGATAACGGTTTAAGATTTGAGGATTGATAAGGAATTATTGAATAGTTTTTATATGAAGTGTTGTAGTGTTTGCTTGATTTCTCTGAGGCCTGAAAAATAATTTTGATTCTATGGTATTGCTGGATTTGTAAGCATGTATATTAGTTGCATTCCATTCCATTCCATTACATTGTGTTGCATCTTTATCTTTATTTTGTTTTTGCTTGAGGACAAGTAAATATTTAAGTTTGGGGGTATTTGATAAGTTGGTTTTATACCTACTTATCCGGCATCTATTACTTGAATTATTTGCTTAATCTCATGTTTCTTAGTGACTTTTCATGCATTTTGTTTCCATTTTGTAGATTATATGCTTGGAAGCGGCATGAGCGACTATTAGTATAAAATTTGCAAGGAAAAGCAATTCTGGTTAAAGTTCGGGTTTTCATGTTTATTTTGTGTGCATTTCTTGTTTGTGGCGTGGAACTTGGATCATGTGAAGAGATTCTTTATTGGCAATTCCGGAACATCTTACATCATTTTAATTAGAAGCTCGGATGCGAGAGTATGGTTTCTAGCAACAAAGACAAAGTTTTGAGTTGTTTTGATTGTCGTTACACAGTGGCAGCTGCTTCCGATGCGATTTCGACAGTCATCTGTTTGTTATTTCTGAAAGGTCAAAGAACGAAAGTTGTAGATCTCGTCGATAGCTTCGATTTGATAGGTCGCGCTCCCCGTAACTCCTCTCGGTGTAAAGGTTATGACAGTTTTAGCAGAGGAGGTTCCAGCAGAAAACGTAGTTCGCAGATTAGTACCCAGCCGGGGCTGGACCCTTTTATGCTTTACCACCCAGCCGGGGCTGGGTGTCTGGGCAGCAAAATCAGAATTTTATCCAGCCGGGGCTGGCTTGTGCAATGGAAAATGTCCAGCTGGGGCTGGGTACTCGGAAATAAAGACTCCTAGTTGGTTTCTAGTGCTACAAGTGTGGAGTTTTAGAGATGGTAATGACTTGGGACTTGTATATGCATGGAATTATAGTCAAAATACATGTGGTAGCATATATATGGATAAAAAACTCTGAGATTAGAGGAGACACAAGGAAAAATTACGAAGAAAAATCTCAGCTTTTCTAGCAAGCATAGGAGGAGTATTTCAAGGCGATTTTCGAGACGATTGCGATTCTAGGCTACGTGAGGGGTGTTTTTCAATATTCTTCATCTTAGTTTATTATTTGTAATTGAAAAGATGATTTCCATGATTTATTCAGTGTTTATTTCATTTATTATGAACTAAATCACTTTTTAGGCTTATGATGGATCTTTTAAGTGAATCTATGGTTTTGTAAACTTTGATTTCCAATTTAATAAGCTATTACCAGTTTATCTATATTAATTTGTGCTTGAATCTATGAATTGCCTGATCAACAATTCTTTGTGGAGTTGGATGGAATCGAGAGAGGATATTCAAATCTAGACCTAGTTGATATAGCATGTGTTCAGGATTTTGTTAATAGCTTAAACTTGATGAGTGTTAAGGTAGAGATATGCTTAACATCGCATGTAATCGTATAGAGAACTTATTCTTCAACCTTCTTCAATTGTAATTCACATAGAGATATAGTGAGTTAGTTGCTTAAGGTGTTTAACAGATTTCTATCTTAATTGTGGATTGACGTTAATATGGTATTAGTGCATCGAGAGGTGGTTAATACTACGTTCGTGTTCTTGATTAATAAACTGGAATAGTGAGTTGAATTGGAATAAAAGTGTTAAAATCAGAGTGAAGCTTAGGGTGAAATCATAAGTCTAATTCTCCATTAATTGTTTGAAATTCCAGATTTTGATATTTGTGATTGGTTTGTGATAGTTTAATTATTTTTTTTTATTTAGAATAGTTATTTTTAATCATTGAATTTGATTTGTTTAATAAAATTAGGGTTAATAGAAGATTGGTAATTGTAAGTTGAGATTTTTTCTAATAAGTCTCTGTGGGAACGATACTCTACTCATCACTTTATTACTTGTTGACCACGTATACTTGCGTGTTGTGCATAACTAGATTTTTCCCAACAATAACTAGTCAACGCAACCAAAAGAGAGCAGCCGGCAAAATGATAATACTAGTGAGAGCAGTCATCGAAGCGGTGATAACAAGTGTGGAGGGAATCAACATGCCAGAAATGGTAACCACTTCGGTGGTAATCAGGGCCAAAATAATAAGAATGGACATTTTAAGAAGAGGAGATTCAATAATGATGGAAAGACGTCAGCACCAACACCCGTTGTTAAGGAAGGAGAAAGACCACCTATCATATGCTTCAAATGCGGAGGGGAGGGACACATTAGTCCAAATTACGCGATGTCGTCCAAAGCATGTTATAATTGTGGAAGAGGTCAGTTAGCCCGATTTTATCGTTCACCGAAGAAAAATTCAGCTAGGATGGAGGCACCAAAGGCTGTCCTAGAAAAGTCAAAGTCGGTAGTGCAAGGGAGAGCATTTGTTGTGACCTCCCAGAAAGCAAGGAACCCGAATGAGGTCATCACGGGTAAGCTTATCATAAACTCTAGCAAAGTCTATACTTTATTTGATACCGGTTCTACCCATTCTTTTATTTCTCCTACTTGCGCTCAACGATTAAATTTAACTCCAGAGAAATTAGACTTTGACTTATCTGTGGAAACTCCGTTGGGAGAAACCTTCATTACATCCATGGTTTATAAGTCTTGTTTGGTTCAAGTTGGTACCCACACATTACCTGTCGATCTTATTGAATTAAAAATACTTGCATTTGATGTAATTCTAGGGATTGATTGGTTAACTACTCATCATGTAAAAATTGATTGTTTTCATAAGGTTGTTAGCTTTCATATTCCTAATCGACCTATTATACGAATTCAAGCAACCAAACCATTAAAATCAATCACTGTCATCTCAAGCCATAAAGCTATTCGTTTATTGAAAAATGGATGTCAAGCTTTCTTAGCTCATGTCACAGATCTAAACAAAAATACGTCAGTTTTGAATAATATTTCTATTGTTAATGAATTTCCTGACGTATTCCCTGAAGAACTTCTTGGCCTACCCCCAGAGCGTGAAATTGAATTTTGTATCGACCTTGAACCCGGTACAAAACCCATTTCTAAATCCCTATATTGAATGGCTCATATTGAACTTCAGGAGTTAAAAACTCAACTGCAGGAATTGTTAGACATTGGCTTTATTCGTCCTAGTATTTCTCCTTAGGGTGATCCTATTCTATTCGTGAAGAAGAAAGATGGGAGTATGCGACTTTGTATTGATTATCACGAGTTGAATCATGTCACCATCAAAAATAGGTACCCATTGCCACGTATTGATGACATGTTTGACCAGTTGCAAGGAGTCAAATTCTTTTCAAAGATTGATCTTCGTTTCAGATATCACCAATTGAAGATTAGAACCGATGATATTCCAAAGACAGCTTTCAGAACTCGGTACGGGCATTATGAATTCCTAGTCATGTCCTTTGGATTGACTAATGCTCCTGTTGCCTTCATGGATATGATGAAACGAGTATTCAATGAATATTTAGATCATTTTGTGGTCGTCTTTATTGATGACATCCTCATATATTCCAAAAGCCGTGAAGATCATGAGGAACACTTGAGGATGATACTCCAAAAGCTTCGTGAATATAAGCTTTAAGCCAAGTTGAAGAAATATGAGTTATGGCTTAAGGAAGTATTATTGCTTGGGCACATGGTATCAAGTCATGGAATATCTGTTGACCCAGCAAAGATTGAAGCTATTCAAAGCTGGGAGCAACCTAAATCAGTGACCGAAGTACGTAGCTTTCTCGGCTTAGCTGGTTATTATCGGAGATTCGTAGAAGGGTTTTCTCGAATCGCTACTCCACAAACTCAGCTGACTCAGAAAGATACAAAGTTTGGTTGGAGTGAGGAATGTGAGAAGAGTTTTCAAGAACTCAAGAGGAGACTCATTTCAGCACCTGTTCTGACAATACCATCTGGTTCGGAGGGATTTGTCATCTACAGTGATGCTTCGGGCAAAGGGTTAGGATGTGTTCTCATGCAACATGGGAAAGTCATAGCCTATGCCTCACGACAACTCAAAGAATATGAGAGGAATTATCCTACTCATGACCTAGAGTTAGCAGCTATTGTCTTCACACTTAAGATTTGGAGGCATTACTTGTATGGGGAGAAAGTGGAGATCTTTACGGATCATAAAAGCCTCAAATATTTCTTCACTCAAAAGGAACTTAATAAGAGATAACGACGTTGGCTTGAACTATTGAAAGATTATAATCATACCATCTAATACCATCCTGGAAAAGCAAACGTGGTAGCTGACGCATTGAGTAAAAGATCATATGCGAGTACGAGTGTAATATTGTCAACGCAAAGGCCCATTTTGTATGTCTTGAAAAGGATGGAGATAGAGATAAAGACTCCAGGGACCCATGTAATGATGGCAAATATACGAGTAGAACCGACTTTAATTGATAAAATTAAAGCTGCTCAAGTTACAGATCCGGAGCTGATGTATATGAGGAAGAAACTATAAGAAGGTGCGATACCGTAAGGAAGACTCGATGAAGAAGGAATACTTCGATTCAACTCCAGACTTTGTGTTCTTAACGACCCTGATTTAAAGTATAAAATCATGATGGAGGCGCACAACACACCGTTTTCAATCCATCCTGGGTGTACCAAAATGTATCATGATTTTTGACATACATTGTGGTGGGGCAATAAGAAGAGAGAGATAGCGTTGTTTATCTCAAGGTGTCTAACGTGTCAACGAGTCAAGGCAGAGCATCAAGTACCAAAAGGTCCATTGCAACCACTTGAAATTCCAGAATGGAAGCGGGAGCACATTACCATGGATTTCGTTATTGGTCTTCCCAAAGTTTCTCAAGGCATAGATGCGATTTGGGTCATTGTTGATAGATTGACCAAATCTGCTCATTTCTTACCGATACGAGAAATTTATACACTTGAACGTCTTGCTGTTATGTACATAAACGAGGTTGTAAGATTGCATGGTATGCCAGTATCCATAGTTTCTGATCGAGACCCAAGATTCACTTCGCGATTTTGGGTCAGTTTGCAAAAAGCTATGGGCACAAATTTACTATTTAGCTCGGCATATCATCCTCAGACAGATGGACAGTCGGAGAGGACGATTCAAACTCTTGAAGATCTATTAAGACTCTGTGTCCTTGATTTTAAAGGAAGTTGGGACAAGTTCTTACCATTGGTGGAGTTTTCCTACAACAACAGTTATCAAGCAAGTATTGGCATGGCTCCATTCGAAGCGTTGTATGGAAGAAAGTGTCGTTCTCCAGTATGCTGGGATGAGGTGGGTGAAGCAACGTTGTTGGGACCAGAGTTGGTACGTATGACTATGAAAAAGATTCAAATGATCCGACAACGTATAAAAACCTCACAAGATCGATAAAAGAGTTATGCTGATCTTCATCGAAAGGACGTGGAATTCGATATAGGAGATCATGTGTTGTTACTTGTTGCTCCATGGAAAGGAGTTACGAGATTTGAAAAGAGAGGAAAGCTCAATCCTCGATTCATCGGCCCATTTTTAATCCTTGATTGAGTAGGAACTGTGTCCTATAGACTCGCTTTACCGCCAAGTATGTCTCGTGTTCATAACGTTTTTCACATATCCATGTTACGTAAATATGTGGAAGACCCGAACCACATTATTGAGTTGGAACTGGACGAAATAGCGGAAGATTTGACGTATGAAGAGGTTCCTGTTCAAATCTTGGATAAGAAGGAAAATATTCTACGCACCAAGGTTATACCTCAAGTCAAAGTTTTGTGGAGAAACCACGATGTTGAGAAAATGACTTAGGAGTTCGAATCTGAAATGAAATCAAGGTATCCTTACCTCTTCAACATACCAGGTACGTACCCTAATTTTGATGGCAAAATTTCATAAGAAGGGGAGATTGTAAAACCCCAACTTTTTGAATAAAGATGAATTTTCTATAAATATTATTTTTGGATATTATGGAGTGAAATTGATATAATAGTTGTGGGTAATATTTATAAATTTTGCAAAGTACGCAAGTTGTTATATAATATTCGATTGGTCGGGGAATATTCGTTTTAACGGGGAATATTAGTACAACGGTACAATCATTGGTGGACCCCACAACGGAATTATTGTCGAATTGAGAAAATGACAAAAATACTTTATGAAAATAACGGTAGAAGTTTTACCGTTATTTGTTGAAATACCCGATTTTAAAAGTATAGTAATATGCGTGGTTACATAGTAGCACACGGTATTAATTATTGATGCTTAAGTGATATGTCACTCAGTTTTGTTTGTATTATTAATGTAATAATACAAAAAATCTTTTTATATAAAACAGAATACTTTTATAAAGTTATCCTATAAATAGAATATATTATATTCTATTATGCATAGTGTTGCATAGTGTCTGCATAGTGTTTGCATAGTAAAATCTTTTATAAAGTTATTCGTTTTATTAGATTATAAATAGAATATATTATATTTTATTTAAAATATTTTGCTTTAAATATGGATCGTCAGATTAAAGTAAATCAATCTCGGCCATTCATGAGTTAGTTACTATGCATTCTATTTTTCTATAAATAGAAGTTCATTCATTCATTATTTTCTTACGAATTCACTGAACTCTAGAGAGAGAAACTATAGAGAGAGACTATAGAGAGAAAGAAGAAAGTATTCTGTTACTTCACTACTTATATATCTGGTACTCTTCTTCTTAAGATAGGGAATAATATTTGTTGTACTCGTAAGGGGTGTTATTATTTCTTATTCATGAAGAGAACTATTGTTATTCCATTTCTTATTATTCTGTTGGAATAACCTGTATACGCGGTCTACCCTATACTTGGTGACATTCTTCTATTATTCTGTTGGAACATCATGTCTGTGTGTTTTACATCGGACCTAGTTCCGTCTTTATTATTCTGTTGAAACATCCTGTCGGTGCAAATTTTGCCTGACCTAGTTCCATTATTATTATTCTGTTGGAATAACTTGTCTATGCGAAGTACCGCATGCATGGTGATTTCTTTTGTTATTCCATTCTTTATTATACTCAGTTGGTTAAAGTTTTGACTTCTATACTCCATGAAATTAGTCGAATATCCTTGATATTTGCGCTTCATCCATTATCTTTTCATGGAAATATTCTTCTGATCATTCTTGAATTTTACTCTACAAAACAGTATCATGTTGACAATTTGGACGTTAATAATTCCTGGACAAAATAATTCTTGAACTTATTTTATTGAATTCTTATATCATTATCATCATCCTCATGTTTATATTTTGTTGAAAGTCATCTGTGGTATGTAGTGCATAGATGGAGTTGGTATGATTATAACCAAGGATTATTTCGGTGTAATCATGACCGTAATGTTACAAATGATGTGGTAAAAGTTCTCATTGGCCCGTAGTGCATTGATGGACAGTTGTTGGCATGATCATGACCATTAATGAATACATAAATATTCTTGGCCCGTAGTGCATGGATAATTGTGGTCGTGATATTAAAGAATATCCTTGGTCGTAGTGCAGGGGTGATTCAATGATGTGGAATATTTATTAAGCTGAGTCTCAGCGATAACAATGATGAAAAACCTTTTAAATCATAAAAGATAGTAGATTTTATTTTCTACTTGACTCTTTTAATGGATTGTTTGTTCCGCTGCAGTTAAATTTGATGTCTATAATATTTTATCAGTTTAACATTGTTGGAGACTAATGATAATTTATTCTGCATTATCTTAGTCATAATATTTCTTACTGGGCTAGTTGAGCTCACCCTTTCTTTCACTGTTTTCTTCAGGAAATGAGAATATAGCTGGGACGAGTCGGGGAACGGAGTGATGGTCCAGAGGATAGCATTAGTAGTCCTCACTATTCTGTGAAATAGTGTGATAATAATTGTAACGAGGACTCCTTTTGAGTTTATATAATCTTTAGTAGATAATATTTGTATTCAAACTCACAGTTTATGTTTGTCGTATTGTACACGATAGTTGTATTAGTAAGTTGTATTTGAATTCTGAACCATGTATCTGACGACCCAAGATGGGTGATGTATACCTAATTTTGGGGGCGTCACAGCGTGCTTGAATTGTAATAATAATATTATTATTTTATTATTTAGTCTCTTATGGCGTTCTAGCATTTTCCTATAGATCAAAGCTTCATCATCCAATGGCTAAGATTTAATCTTAATTATTTCATTTCACAAAAAAAAATTGCCCAATTCAAAATCCCCCTAGCCAAGTCACGCTTATACGTCTGTCCCTTTCTCCTTATCCCGCCTTCTCCTTATCCCGCTCTTCATCTTGAGGAGAGAGAAAGTTGGTTTGAATCCAATATAGAAATTTCCCCCAAAATCAAGCCTTTTTTAGATCACTATCGCAGGACTTCTTCATTTTCGATCACTATCGCAGCAAGCAACAAGGTGTCCCTCGAAAGCCCAGTCCCATCTCTATCGCAGGGGCTTCTTCATTTTCTAGTGGGTATTTTGAGGCAGCTTGGAATATATTATTTGGGCATCCCATCTCTGTTCCAGACGAATCAGTCTCTCTCATACGATCAACATCAAGCTAACCAAGTAAGCAGGCGTCAAGTTTTTGTTCAACCAAATGTTTGATACACGTCTTTAATTAGCTTGAAAAACTAATGTTTTGGGTTGTTTATAGTTTCAGCAGCAACTAATTGTTCATCTACATTTTGAAATGGTGCAAGCAAGTTGCTTGATAAAATGATGAATTGAAGAAAAATTCTGCATATGGTAAGTTCTTATACCTTTCTTGACATTCTTTTTGTTTTTAAACCTATATCCATTGCTCAAAGAATTCATATCCTACATTTTCATAAATTATTTTTTTTCTGTATAGTCCTTCTAGATGTGATTTTGTTTGATTTGAAATGTTAGTAATTTTAAAAAGTATAGGTACAAAATGTTTGAATGATCTGATCATTTGTTACCTTTTCGTTTTTCAAGAATAAATTATGTTTTAATTAATTTTAGTTGGACGAATTTAACTTGTAAATACTTGTAAATAGATTATACAAGATTTGTTAAAAACAATTTGTGGTGCAACTATTAAATATCTACATGTACATAGACTCTTTATCTTATTAAAATCCTTGTGTCCAGGAAAGGGTACTTTTATGACGCATACAGTAAGCATTGGAAAGATTGGGAAAAGGCCAATTTAATTTAATAATTATTTGACTCACCAAAGTTGAGTATACATTCTCTGTAAAAAGTTGGAATTTTTAATAGCTATACCTTCTCTGTAAAAAGTTAAATATTTGACTCACCAAAGTTGGAATTAGTAGTTGTTTGTTTATGGGATAATCTGTAATTATTGTACTCTTTTAGCCGTAATTTGAAACTTTGACATTACAAAGGCAAGGAAAACCCAATAAGACCACCTTCCATAATGGGTATTTATCATTTTTTGTGCTCTGTTTTGGGATTTATCAATTTTTACATTACAAAGGCAAAGAAAACCCAATAGCCATAATTATTGTGCTCTGTTTTGGGATTTATCAATTTTTATTTGTTCATTTTGTTGTTGGGGGATATTAATTTGGTGGAAATTAGTGTTTCTTGTTTTGGGTGTTATTTGGTGATATGGATTCAGTGACATTTTAGTAATTACAATTGTTAATATAGTTCGTGACTATTTTATGTATGATATGAATTCATTTGTTGTTGGGTGTTATTTGGTGATATGAATTCAGTGACTGCTTTATTTATATCTCACCACCACAATAGTGACCAACTGACTTCAATGTATGACTATTTTATTTATATCTCACCGCCACATTAGTTTATCAAGCCTCAGTGGAGATATTGTTATGTAGCCTTATTTTTTTGTAGGATTTAAGGCCCTCTACCCATGTAACTAAAATAATTTATTTATATAAAATGTCAAGATATACCGTACACGAGTATTGAATGTATAGTAACAATAGTATTGAATGTATATTAACAGTAGTAACAACTACCTTCAAAACTATAGTATTGAAAGTATCTGTCTTTACATCTTCGTTTGTTCATGTTTAACTCGTATAATTTATTAAGTTTGCTCTTACAGGTTGATCTAAGTGATAGTAACAACATACCTGTGCGCCTAATCAATTACATATGGATAAGGTAACGCTACTGGTATTGTTAAAAAAATTCCTTTTGATATTAGTTTGCATTTTTTGACTAATGTCTTATTTTGTACTTCCTAGGAGAATTCACATGTAAATCACTTGAACAACCCAAATTTTATTCCATCTTCAACGAAAGGGAAAGCAAAGATTGGTTGTTCTATTGGAAAAAAAAATTGGTTTAATCAATCGGTATGTTGTACTAATCATTGTTTATCTGTTGATAAAAAACGGTTAGAGCATTATACACTAAATTGTCGCTGATTTTTTTTAGTTCCTCACCCCTCAATCTCACTCTCACCCTTACCATTCTCTCTCACGCACACATGAATTTGATTTTAAAAATTAATGCTTTGTGGTTAGAACAATATACACTATATTGTCGGTGATATTTTTGAGTTCCTCACCCTCACTCCCACTCTTACACATCTCTCTCACGCACACACGACTCTATTCTTACATGGTTTCTTTAGCCATTCTTACATATTATTTATTCCACACATCACTTCCTATTTTAGACTCCCGCATCAAATTTTGCTTCCTCTAAAATTAAGGCCCAACGCGCCAGACGTGAACGAAATCGCATTAATAGTAGTACGTGCTCGCGACGTAAGCTATCACAACGTGCACGTCGGGAAAGAGAGCGTTTTGGGAATTACACTCAACATCTACTCAAAGACACCACCCTAGTCCAACTTCCTAACATGGTTACTGCAGTCCCCTCGCATTCGTCTACTTAGTTGTGCAATGTCGAGGTACATTTACTATTGTCATTTACTAACTATCTGCAACACCAGAATGAATGTGTACTTGTACGGGAAACACAAATTAACTATCTGTAACGCCATAATGAATGTCACACGCCCGCTAATTGTCGAAAAAATGGAAAAGAAAATATGTCTACCTCTTTGGTAAGTTTTTTGATTAAGTTATAATGTATTGTCTTTTTACCCTGTTGGATAGTTGCATAGGAAAATACCGGTGATTTACACTCCCCCACAACTATTATGTCATGTTTTGCAAGACCTAACTCCATTGCACTGAGCCACTATAGCACATCTTCCACAAAAAAGGTCGCGAACAAATAATTTGGAATGTTATCTAACACCTACAATTGCGTCCGACCCAGTTTTCATTCCAACTGACTTTGTTATATTCCCATCTGTTCTAGAGCGACCTTTACCCTCGCCTCGGAATTTAGAGACAGACTTTGCTCAATATGAAGATGACCTTGATGTAGAACCGCATTCTCATCAAACTAACGACAATGTCCTCATGACGTCGTCTCCTGTTTTGGTAGATCTAACAGTGTATGTATATTCTACATTGTTTATTAGTTGCCTACTATTTTCTTACTTCTCATATTTTTTAACATATTATTTTTATTTGTAGATTCCCACCGGAACCCTTTATCGATGTTGACAGTATGTTTAGTGATGACGAAATCAATGTTATTGTTCCTGTCAATAATGAGCGTCATTTTCTCTAGCCGATGAATATTCAGTGTTCTTATTGTTCAGCCTTACATTGGCGGGATGAACGATTATCTAGCATAGGATTGTCCAATCCAAGATTCGGAACATGTTGTCAATAAGGAAAAATTAAGTTATCAGAACTTATTGTACCCCCACCTCCTATTTATGCATTGTACGATGGCCATGATGGTCAAGCAAAATCATTTCGTCGACATATTAGGGAGTACAATGTAGCTAATGCTTTCACGAGCTTGGGTGCTAAGCTTGATGACAGATTACTTAACTCAAGAGGGCCAACATCATTCACTATCTATGGAGAATTACGACACCGTACCGGGTCATTGTTACCCCCGGATGGTCGCGCACCCATCTACTGTCAGTTGTACATATATGACCCAACCACTGCATTGAAAATTCGGTGTGCGCATAATAATAACTTGTGTCGAGATGTCCTCCACACTATATAGAATTGTTTGTTGTTAGTGAATCATTTTGCTTCAAAGTAAAACGTGCCCATAAAATATTAACTGAGTCAGAATCTTCAGATCATGAAATACTTGTTCACCTTCATTACCCCTCATCAACTGATAGGCATCGGTACAATCTTCCAACCATAGATGAAATAGCTATGATTTTGCCTGGTGATGGTAGTGAGAGTAGTGGTATGCGGGATATTATTCTGCACCTAAAAGGAGATAATAGAGCCCTGAGCCAGATCAATGAGTGTCATCCAGCATATTTACCATTACACTATGTACTTCTATTCCCTACTGATGAGCTTGGTTGGGAACCTTGTCTACAACAGTGGAACTCCGAGCAAAATGATTTTGCAGTAAGAAGGATGACACAAAATGCAATTTTACAGCTATCGTATGTTTCCACGTCCCACCGAGTATTCGACGATTCTTAGAGGAGGAAAGTTATTTCAAGAGTTTATAGTAGATGCTTGGGCATCAACGGAGCAAAACAGGTTGTCTTACATCAGACTCAATCATGATAAGTTACGTCGTGAGATTTATGAAAATTTATGTAACGGCAGTGTTGATGAGTTGGGCCCCAATCAGATCAGACAACGCTTTGTTCTGCCATCGTCCTTTACTGGGAGTGCACGTAACATGAGCCAGATTGTTCATGACTCTATGGCCATTACAAGGTACCACCAACACCCTGACATCTTTCTCACTATGACGGCCAACCCAAAATGGCCCGAAATAACAGCTGCCTTACTAGAACACCAAACCTCTTTGGATTGTCCCGACATAGTTGCTCGTGTATTTGAGTTAAAATGGCGTGCCCTGATGCATGAGGTAAAAAATGAACAAATTTTTGGTCGAAAAGTTGCTCATGTATTCACCGTTGAGTTCCAAAAATGAGGGTTACCACACATGCATGCCTTATTATTCCTTCATGTCCCTGACAAGATTCAAACAACAGCACAAGTGGATCGGTTAGTTAGTGCTGAATTCCCAGATCCATCCACTGATCCAACTCTGTACGAAACAATCAAGAGTTGTATGGTTCATGG
Source organism: Panax japonicus (assembly GCA_020205505.1). Taxonomy (NCBI): domain Eukaryota; kingdom Viridiplantae; phylum Streptophyta; class Magnoliopsida; order Apiales; family Araliaceae; genus Panax; species Panax japonicus. Next base: position 67,497,463 of record CM035096.1, read on the forward strand.
TCCCTGTGGTTCCCAAAACCCATATTCAACTTGCATGGTGAACGGTGCATATCGGTTCGATTATCCAAAAGCCTTTGCAAATTCGACTACTATGGATGAACATGGGTACCCTGTTTACTGTCGTCGTCGTAATGGTCAGTCTTACACCACTAGAGGGCATACATTTGATAATCAAGACGTCGTACCTTACAATCCACACCTATCAAGAAAGTTCAACTGTCATATAAATATGGAGGTCTGTGCAGGAATGAGATGCGTCAAATATATCCATAAGTATATTTACAAAGGTCATGACCGTACAACTAAGGTTTTAGAGGGACCAGATGGAAACAATGAGATAAAGCAACATGTGGATGCAAGGTATATTGGACCCACAGAGGCTGCATGGAGACTCTTCGGTTATCCTCTCCATGAAGAAATTCCTTCGGTTGTACAGCTAGATCTACATTTACCTGGTATGCATCAAGTTTTTTACGATCCTGCTAAAACACTTGAAATAATTAGACTTTGGTCTAAGAGTCAAATCACAACTCTGACTGGATTCTTTGACTGTTGTTCTTTAAATGATGTTGCACATGCCTACACATACCAAGAATTTCCCCAACATTTTGTTTGGAACAAAGGTCGAAAGATTTGGACTCCGAGGTAGAGTGGGTTTGCAATTGGCAGATTATACTTTGCTACACCCAATTCTGGGGATCGGTTTTACCTTCGATTGCTATTAACAGTTGTTAGAGGACCGCATTCTTTTGATGGTCTACGCACGATCAATGGTGTATTTTATGATAGTTTTAAATCAGCGTCTGTAGCTATGGGACTCCTGGAAGATGATGCAGAGTGGGTACAATGCCTCCAGGAGGCTTCAACCATGAATACGGGATACCAGTTACAACGACCATTCTGTATCATTTTGGTAGAATGCTCCCTAATATAGCCATGCACTCTGTGGAATCAATTCTCCATCCATATATGTGATGATCTTCGTCACAAGCTACAAACAACTTTTGGCATATGCGATCCAACACAGCCTCAAATTGAAGATTACGGCATATATTTGATTGATCAGTTACTACATGAATCTGGCAAAAAATTGGATGACTTCCCACCTATACCACACCCTGTTCAAAATTGGAGTTCTGTTTCAGGTAATAGATTGTTGATCGATCATATGAAACTATGAGATGAAGCGCATCAACTGAATGAGCTGTTGAATATTGATGTTTTAAATAATGCTCAACGTACGGCTTATGATGCTATCACTATATCCATTGCTAAAAATCAGGGCAAAATGTTTTCCTTAGTGGAGGTGCAGGAACTGGGAAAACCTTTTTGTACAACACTATCACCACTAAAATACACAGCGAGGGTCTATCATCGTTACAGTTGCTTCATCAGGAATTGCATCGTTATTATTGTTAGGCGGTCGGACAGCTCATTCTACATTTTGCATTCCATTAGATATCATAGAAGGCTCGCTTGATAATATGGGATGAAGTTTCCATTCAGCATCGACATGGTGTTGAGGCAGTTGATCGCACATTTCGTGACGTCCGTGATAATAACCGACCATTTGGTGGTATCACGATTGTGATTGGCGGGGATTTTCGTCAAATACTACCGGTGATACCTAAGGGTCGGCGAGAACAAATTGTTGGTACATCTTTAAGACGTTCTGCAATGTGGGCGAGTGTGTGCGTATTGACTTTGAGCATAAACATGCGTCTGAATAGCAATCATCCTGCAAATTCTTCTCACGCATCCTTCTTGGAAAAGGTGATTTATATTATACATTATTCATTTAATTATTCATTTATATGTACTGATATGTTTCACATCATACTTAGATTGGGATCAGTACGCAAGATACTGTGGAACTTCCTCCAACGATACACAGGTGTCGAACTCTGCATGATCTAATTTCCAGAGTTATCCACAACTAGATGTGCTTAGTGCGGTAACCCCTTCCTACTTAACTGAGCGCACAATTTTTTCCGCTCAGAATGATGATGTATGAACCATCAATGATGTTACTCTACAAATTTATCCTGGCAAGACGTATACCTACTTGGCAGCTGACAAGGTGTCAGATGGGGACGAACTCTATTGTTCTACCACTAATCAATATCCAACTGAGTTTCTAAATTCTCTAAACCCGCCAGGTTTACCGCCTTTCAAGTTGGAGCTAAAGGTAGGGTGCCCCATCATATTGTTGAGGAATATAGCCTCGAAAGATGGACTCTGTAATGGGACCAGACTAATGGTTGTGAAGTGCGCATCACGGGTTATTGAGGCTAGAATTCTTACTAGGGACAAATCTTTAAATCTGTGTTTCATCTCGCGGATATCATTATCACCGTCATCCAAAGATTTACCATTTCAAATGACTAGACGCCAATTCCCAGTACGCTTAACATATGCTATGACAATCAATAAGTCGCAAGGCCAGTCAGTCAAGCTTGTTGGTGTAGATTTGTGCTTGCCTGTATTCAGCCACGGTCACTTATATGTGGCCATGTCTAGATGCACATCGGCTGATCGCATCAGTGTCTTTCTCCCTCCTAATGGATCATCTACCACGACAAATATCGTATATCCGGAGGTGTTGTTGGACTCGATGTAAATATTACTACCTTTTTTAATGTTTAGCAACTTATGTCAGGTAATTGGTTCATGACTTTTGTTACGTTCCAAGCAATCATCAAGCTTCTTTCTTGATAGAAAAATTGTTTTGATAGATTTTTTATTTGAAATGCTCTTCATTTGTTAGTTAAAATGTATGACGTACCTTTAGTCTACTCCTTTAGTAATCTTGAAATTAGGATTTTTAATTAACATTTTCCCTACCCCAATATCAAAATTCATATCAAAACCAAAACCCTTAAAATTCTAATTCGAATTTCCAATACCCTAATTTCAAAACTAATTATCATTTTGAGAGAGATTAAAAACTGAAAAGTACCTGATTAGATTCTTTCTTAGACGCTTTGGAATGGAAACCAGTCCTCAAGTCCAATATTACGAGCGAGTGTAGTTATAGCAGCCGAATATGAGAAAGCGGTGGCGTTATTAAATAATATTTTGAACATATTGATAGTAACCACTTGAGCCCGAATCAAGTCTCAAATTTACTGTCCAAAGAGTACTATTGATATTAACCTTAAATTTTAAGGTCACGTTGAGCCCAAGAGTAGCATTTAGTCCATTAACATATTGAAACAACCTATCCTAACTTGAGACATCTTGGTGAGGATAGTTTTTTTGTCCACTCATTGTCTTATAGTATAAAAGAGAAAATAAGAAATTGCGAGTTTTGGAAGTAAAGGATAAATTATAACCTATATGAATTATGTTTGAAACTGGAAAATGAACGCCAAAGAATAATTATTTACTTTTAAAAAAACTAAGCTATTTACTTTCATATTGAGTTAAGTGAAAATTTGGATCACTTTCATAATTATAGATTGTTTTTTCATATACATTTATTTTTGCAGATTAGTATTGTAGATTTCTTTTTCATGGAAGTTTATTTTTTTCAAACTTAGCATTAGATATAGACCGACTCCTAACAATCAATAATAAACATAATGACTATAAGAAATTGGTCGTTTTGATATTACCTTACTTTTCTTGTGTCTGTGGATGTCATTTATATCTTCATCTCCATCATGCTTCCTTTTCTACGATCAAAAGGAAAAATAATTTCTTTAATTATGTAAACCAATTAAAATGAGTGTTTGAGACTTTGTCTTAGGATCCAGAAATTCAAACAAAGGCTAAAGCTTTGAACTGAGTCTTAATGGAGAATAGCAAAGTCGAACCTTCTCATTAATATCGGTTTATTCAAAATTCTAAAAAAATTACTTCAGGTAGAGAAAATAGGAGAGAGAAATTTATGACAGTAGTCAAATTGAGTAGTTTGTATATCATGTTTCTTTTGTTAATGCAGCGGTTTGTGACCTTTGACTAAAGAATGTCATGCTGCCAATCTTTTCTCAAAGCATATGAAGGTTGAGGATCAGGTAGTGATCGTTTTTCAAAACTTTTATTAGGACCGAGTACTTGAATAATATATTAGGTGAGGAGGTCTTTCAGAGCATTGTGTTGTTCTTAAAGTAAATATGTGTGCGCTCATTTGTTTTTTAGATAATTCAGGGTAAAGTAAGGGTTCTTATGTTTCGGATTTACAGTTGTTTTATTTTGACTCACATATTTCGATAATTTTTATATTTCAAATATTTTCAGGTAGGCATTGAAGGATACTTGGTGTAATCTTGCTAGAATACTTGGTGTAAGCTGTAAAGTAATGGGTCTTATACTCAACATGTTGTTTATCTATTTTCTGCATGTTTGTATATTTTTGGTTCTATCTTTTGTAAAGCTAACTAAGTATACATGGTTATGATGATTTTTGGGTATGGAATCATTGTTTTTTTGGTGGTTTGTATATGTATTGATGATTGTAAGTTTTCAGAAAATAAAATAATTTTTATTAAAATTGGGTGGGAGCCACTTTTTTTTTTCAAACCATGTGCTAGAAATCTTATTCAAGTGTGATGGGCTGAAAAATTTTCAACATGGCATGCTTGAATTGTAATAACAATATTATTATTTTATTATTTAGTCTCCTATAGCGTTGTAGCATTTTCCTATAAATAGGCTCTTAAGTTAGAATTGAAAATCACACCAGAATCAGAGAATTCGTCTTCTATAATCTTCAGCGTATTTCTTTCGAGTTTTAGAAAGCTTTGAGCGTAAAAAATAGTGAAAGTTTTCTTCAAGAATATCCCCGTCTTACCAATTGGAATACTCTTCTTTTAAAGGTAAGGAATGTTATTTTTGTTCAATATTCACTTGAAATAATATTTTCTTCCATACTCTGTAGTATGTAAGTAATATTATTTCATTTCAGATTTCGAATTCTATACTCGTTTGTTAAAATTTTGGCTTCTATACTCCATGAAATTAGTAGAATATCCTTGTTATTTGCGCTTCATCCAGTATCTTTTCATGGAAATATTATTCTGAGCATTCTTGATAAGTTTTAACTTTTTCATGTCGGAGTACTATTCCTGAAGTACTATTCCTGAATTACTATTCATGGGATACTATTCACACGGGGTACTATTCATGATAAAAATTGATTCGTTTTCGATCCAAATTATTTTTGGTCCAAATTATTTTTTGTACAATATTATTCTTGAATTTTAGTCCATAAAGCAGTATCATGTTGACAATTTGGACGTTATTGATTTCTGGATAAATTAAATTATAAATATTTAAAAATTTATCCTTGAACTTGTTTTATTGAATTCTTATATCATTGTCATCATCCTCATGTTTATATTCTGTTGAAAGTTATTTATGGCCTGTAGTGCATAGATGGACTTGATATGATTATGACTAGGGATTATTCGCTATAATCATGACCGTAACGTTACAAATGATGTGGTAAAATTCCTCATTGGCCCGTAGTGCATTGATGGACAGTTGTTGGCATGATCATAGCCATTGATGAAAACCCGAATATCCTTGGCACGTAGTGCATGGATACTTTCTAGTCCTGATACTAATGAATATCATTTGCCGTAGTGCAGGGATGATGTGGATTATTTATTAAGCTGAGTCTCAGCGATAAAATTGATGATAAACCTTTTAAATCATAAAAGATATTAGATTTTATTCTGTACTTGACTCTTCTAATGGATTATTTGTTCTGCTGTAGTTAAACTTGATGTTTGTTATATTTAATCAGTTTAACAGTGTTGAAGGCTAATGATAAATTATTCTTCATTATCTTAGTTATAATATTTCTTACTGGGCTAGTTGATCTCACCCTTTTTCTTTCATTGTCCTCCTCGGGAAATGAGAATGTAGCCGGGACTAGTCAGGGAACAGAGTGACGGTCCAGATGATAGCATTAGTAGTCCTCACTATTCTATGAAATAGTGTGATAATAAATGTATTGAGGACTCCATTTGAGTTGAATACTGTCTAGAAGAAAATATTCGTATTAAAACTCTCAATTTATGTTTTGTTGTATTTTACACGACAGTTGTATTATTAAGTTGTATTTGAATTTTGTACCATGTATTTGGCGACTCAAGATGGGTGATATATACCTATTTTAGGGGCGTCACACGTGATATATCCTTTATTCGTTGAACTTACGGGAAAGGATAAGCCAAGTTCTTCTTGGGATAATATGTACAGCTAAATTTTAATAGTATAGTATAATAATAATGTTATATGTTATACAGGTTATGAATTGTGTATAAGTTAAGGTTACTCGACCTTGGCGAATAGAGTGTAAAGTTTATTGTATAAATAATTTATGTTTATATCTTTCGCAATAGTGATAGAATGATTGTACCGGATTCACGGTGATTTAGGACCCGGATTTGGGGCTCTCACACCTTTGCTAGTAGAAGGCTCGCCGGACCTTTCAATCTTAACTACAATTTTATTATTACGCAAGAGTGAGCATGATTGCCCACAAGTATAATAATGAAACAACAATATAATAACATGCGAGTGATTCAAAGACTTCTAGAATAAGAAACTCAACTTTTGAATCAAGAATGAATAACATGAATCAAAAGAACTTCTGAGGGTCATAAGACCTTGAACTATGTCCTAGGTTGTCAAGTGTTTAAACTAGAAACCATTAACAGTCATAAGACTATGGACTCTTCTACTCGTACTTAAGGGGATCAGCCCTTAGAACCCATACTGTACACACTATCTTAACGCTAAAGCATAAGTAATCCCCTATACAGGATTGTTCATCTCAGTTTGACATTAGAGTCCGCACCAAAGGAAAGCTTGGTTTGGATAAATTCAACAAGGGTTCTGAAATTTAGACGTTCATCGACTATGGACTAGTCGAATCATAAGGGTTCGCTAGTCTTACATGGTTTGACAATAACTGATATTCAATGAATAATAAACTCAAGAGGTATACAATGGAATAGTATTGTCTAACAGAAATCATACTTTGCTCAATATAAAGAGGTAAGATTTATAAACTGTCATAAAGATAACAGGTAGGGTTAGGAACTTGCCTCGTGCATAGGTTACACGTTAACTATACACGTTCATCGATTTAATCCTACATACCATTTACATTCACAATACCAGCCAATTAAACATAATTAGCATCACAAGTTCATTCTCTTTGTCTAAACTCTTATTATGATTATACTAATCCAGTTACAACACTTATTTTTCACATAATATTAAACTTCACGGACGCTAAGCTAACTACGTGTTTAACAATTTAATTAAACATGTAATTACTTTATTGACATGTTAAGGATCTATTTTAACATCACATTATATGTCTAAGACATTTTTATGTTTATTAGATTAGGTTACAGTCCCTAAATAAAACAACTAAAATGCTCATTCTTTGACAAACTGCATAGTGGCGCTGCGGAACCACCATTTAATCTATCCTTAGTGATGCGGCGCGGTTGGCGCTGCAGCTTGGTTAATGGTGCTGCAGCGTTGCTGGCGCTGCGGCGCGGGATTTAGGCATAGAAACGGCGCTGCGACGTGGCAAACTAGTTCCAGAAAACTGCAGTTCGTGAAAAATGCAGAGCAAAGCCAAAATCTTCCAATTTCTTTATTCATACAAGAATTTAAACATACCCAGACATTATATACACATAATCATTACTTAACCTTTCTAGCGTGATTTTAACAGGTTTAAACATATAATTACTTGAATTAATTCATGTAATTTTAGTGTTCTTGGTGATTTTTAAAATATTGAACATAAAATAGAAAAATTGGCATTACGGGTCTGTTATAACACCGAATCTGTCCATTCAAAGTTTATTTTCTTTGTTTTGACATGTGATAACATAATCTACCGTTAAATTTCAAGTTGAACAACAATTCGTAGAATACCAAATCCCATAAAGGCCATACATATGAAACTTATACTCAGTAACTTCACAAATCCATTTACAACTATTTGTATGCAATTGATGTTATCAAAACATACATATATGGTAATAAAAACATATTATGATTATATATATCACGAGTTACACCTAAATCATCAATTCATGCATAGATCACACCAATTTGTTTTTCAGAGAAGTTAGAGATAGTTTATTTTTCACAAAATAATAACAACGTAATTACAATTTGGGTTGAAGAGATTACCCTAAAGCAGGTTCCTCTGATTCTTCACTTTCTTCTTCAATCTCACAATTTTCCTCAACAAATTCTATGAATTCTCTCTGAACTCTCAAGTTTTTTGTTTCAAAAATAACATACGTAAATAAAAATAAGACTGATGCGCAATATAACTGGCAACGTTGTGGTCAGTTAATCCATTTGTGGGTTAACTGCCCAACTTCCATTAAGGCTTTGTTTAGCTAACTATCATAAAACTATTTCCATTTAATTTAATAAATCTCTTATAATATAGTTTAATAATGTCACACCCTTTTAGGCAATTAATCAAATATCTTATTTAATTTAATTTTAAATAAAATATAATAATTTCTCATTAATTCACATAGTCACATAATTAAATTTCTCATTTATTAATTATGTCAATTTATTAAATCTTTAATTAATTAAAATAACATTATGCTTATTAAATAATTCGTTTAATCGATAAGCTTAATTAAATACATACCTTGAATAATAAAATTCCCCACATTAATTTAATCCATATAACACATATAATTAGATTAATCTACCACAAATTCATCAATTAATTATTCAACCCAATAATTAAATCA